>JAMZEH010000041.1:2108463-2205963 GCA_024699665.1 Ostrea denselamellosa
TTAGTATGCGAATCAGAAATCTTCAGAGCATATCGCAAATTCAATAATTCAATAAGCCACCGCATTAAAAAAAGTATGCGATAGAAGTAGAATCAGTTAATCATTGTAGAGACTGCGTGTGATTCAATTTTATTGTTAAGTGATTTGAACTTAATATGTAGTGCCCTTCCATGTACCCTTTGGCAGGAAAATAATCGTATTCATAAATCAGGCCACTGTAATTTGATTTTTGGGGCTTCCCTCTGTCACGTGTTTCAGCAAAGATTTCACTTTTCCCGCGTTATCAATAACGTATCTTGGTATTGGTTTGGAGCGGTTATTGAATTTTGGTTATCATGGACTGCGTTTGTAGTTAAGGGTCCCTGCCTGCCTGGCCAGGATAAGTACAAATTGATTTGGTATCGACAGAAGAGACGATATCACAAAACGAATGGCAATTTAGATTCAAATTAGACTGCAATTTTCACTGCTAGCTGTGAGGCGACTGAAATGATAATTTTCTGAAATCACGTGAGAAGATGAAGATTGCTAATTGGAATCATGTTTTTCTCAAAACTTTGGTTTTTCTTTTGGGTTATCCAGTGCAGCAATCCCCCAGAGAAACTGGATGACCACATACAAACATTTCATCAGTAATACAACTTTGCATAAGTTGCACAGTATCGGGCAGCGAGGACACAAGTCTTAGTCTAGTTAATAATAATGTAGGTCGGTCGGGATCGGGCGCTCGCTTTGCAACCGTTTCCGATTCTCGATCCCGGCACCACATCAAACCTACGTCTTTTGCCAAGCAGCCGGCTTTGGGGAGGGGTGTGCTGGTGGAGGATGGGGGCATGACTTTAAAATCAGTGCTTCCCTGTCACTGTAGGCATTGATGCGATAAAGAATCTCACTGTTACAGCCCTTTGTGCTTATGAAAATATTTATATCACTTCATTTTCAGCTGTAAACAATTTTCGAATGGATTGATTGATTGTTTGTTTGTTTTACGTCCCGTCGAGAATTTTTCACTCATATTGAGACGTCACCAGCTGTAGGTGAAGTACCACAAATTTAGACCTATGCTTAGCGCTCAGGGCCGTAGCAGTGAGGGTTCTTTAACGTGCGTACGCCTACCGCGACACGGAACCACCGTTTTTAAGGTCATATCCGAAAGACCCGTGATTCTCACCTCTCAATGCCGAGCGTTTGGCGAAGTAGCAATCACTATCTATTTTTCTTCGTAGGTTTGACGCGGCCATGACCTCTCGGTTACGAAGCGAACGCTCTAACCACTGATCTACCGCGACCGGCACATAAAACAACAACCGAACATAATGTATAGTATTCGAACACTATTTATTACAGCAACTACTGTATCATGTCCGTAATACAGAGGTTAACTACAGAAACAAGTTAATAATTCTCAAACTCGAGTTTACATTGATTAACCACAGCGAGAATTTATTATCAAACCTAGTACGAATGTAAATGCAAAATGTGTTTGCAACTTGTAATATCAAACTCAAGTTCGAGTTAAACACGGCAATAACACGTTATTTGTTCTAGTTGAATGTTTCAAAGCATTTCCCCCCATCCGTTAAGATGTATTTTATAATTTCCTCGCTTGACACTAGTAGTTAATAGCTCAAAAGTTATTGACATGCAATTCGAGATTCGCAAATGTTGGCATTTTTTAGGAAGGAAAAAAAAACATACGTCTCTTAGTTTTATGGAATCATGAAAATTAATAAAGTGAAAACCGATATCGACTTTTCCTTATTTGACATTGAAGAAAACGCGTCCAAGCATATAATTGGAGTCATTTCAGCATAACGTGTCCTTGATATGCAATCTTCTATTCCCATATTGGTTGTTTAGCTCCGTTCGCTTCGAAAATAATATTAGGGTTTCTTTATATGAAATGTAATTCTGCAACTCCCCAGAGGACATACATGTAATGAACTACGGTATACCTTTACTTTGTGTCCACCATTGATCTTAAAGCATAACATGACGAAGATAAGTTAGTTTGTTGATAAGTCAAATAAATGTCAATTGCGATTTGAGTGTATACTCAGAATGAACAAAACAAAGCCCTGTGTATACACTTTCTACAAACCTTTCTTAGATGTGATGGGTATCTATTTGTAAAATTTGAAGAAATAGAATCTGTGTACAGGAGATTAAAATGATTAAAGCCATACTGAAATGGGTCATATTAAGAAAAATAAGACAAACATAAATGTAAATAAAAGAAGGGATGTTGTTCGCAAGAATTTTTATGTCGGAAACATGTTTTTCTGTGCAATATTCATTATTATATTATCCCAGTGTTTGTTTTAAAAAAAAGACAGCCGAGTAGAATAATAGAGTGTGTGTGGATTTCTTGTCTTACTCATCACAGTCCCCAGTGAAAATCATATTGCTATATATTGCTGTATTTTACTTTCTATATTAAAATATAGTGCGGATGATTAATTTTGATAGTTCTTTATATTTTAAGAGTTAATAAAGGGTTTAACTAATGAATTGACTGTCCCTGGTCCCATTTTCTGCAAAAGCTGCAATGTACGTTACACATTTAAGGGTAACAGGGTCGTTACTATGTGTATGACGCTAACAAGACTTTTGCAGGTAGTATTACTGTGGGTGACCTAATTTCAAAGATGCATTTTATACACACTGTATAACTTGGGAATAAGTCTTTGTTTTTTCCTTTAGTGATACAAAATTGTTGAACATAAAAAGATTATAGAACGAAAAGTTCCTTCACTTTTGAAATAGATATAATGTATATAAAAAAGAGAGTGATTATCAATATTAGTCCATTATTCGATTAGTCGTTTTTCAGTTGTAATTAGCGACATTTTCGCACATTCGGTAGTGTTATTTGATATAATTAAAACGCTTGACAAGTGACGAGTATCAAAGCATTTTTTTTATAAGAGACGTTTTCTAATAATTATCAAGTGTTCTTTAACATGAAAACGTGAGGATAACGAACAGTGATCAATCTCATAATTCCTATAAAGAATATAAAATTAAGAGTGAGGCAATCACGGACACTTGAACATACCTGAGGTGAGATCAGGTGCCTAGGGGAATTAAGCATCCCCTGTTGACCGGTTACATCAGCCGTGAGCTTTATATCTTAGTGTGTAAAACGGCCGAACAATTGTTATGAAACACGTCATACAGCATACGACCTTATGACAGGCTGTATTTATAAATCACATCGTTATAACGACCGCAGAATTTGCGAAATCGAGACAGTGGAGCCCTTGTAACATCAATTCATTTGTCAGTAGCCAGTTTCGATTTAAAAACTGATCATACACAGAACATGTTTGTGCGTATCAAATCTGTGGAGAAACAAACACTATATGCAGGTAATAATTGAATGCTGCAATTTAAATATGTATACCTTTACATTATATATTAATGTGAAATGTCGTATTTGATTTTCATATTCTGATATTTTATCGACATCTGTCATACCACACTATTGCACGCCCCTACTATTCGAGAATTTTCCAATCATACGGCGACGTCAGTAGCAGCAATTGAAGTGTCATAAATTGCTATCTACGCATGATGCTCCCGACAGTGAAAGTGGAATTTCTTTATCGTGTCGAAGCCTATAATAATAAGAGTCCTTCACTTTCAATGTCCAGTGATCCATAGCTTTCACTTCCCATGCTGGAAACTTGGCGAAGGAACGATCACTATGAATATAAAACGGGTTGACGCGGTATTGAACCCTCGACCTCCCGACTGCGAGACAAGCGTACTAGCGACTAAGCCACTACGACACAATGCATTATCACCCATTTTGTCAACATTCGATCCACATATCTTCCATTAACATTTTTTAAATATTGGATTCACTGGTGAGTACGTTTTTAACAGATCTTTCTCACCAGTCACGCAGAGTTGCAAACCTTTGCTTAATCTGTGGATCTAAGAATTACAGTGTGATTTCCCACGCATTTTACGTATGGGGTAGATTTGCTTTGAATTCTAAACATAAAAATATTTTTGGCGCCATAGAGGACTACGTACCTGTGTTATTGCTGGGGATGTAGTGTCCTCGTCTATATGATTTGCACGCACTAATCTTGTAAACTGTATATTATTAATTGTATACCAAAATGATTCTTAGTACAACTGTAATAATACATACATTTTGGATTTGTAGCATTCAATACCTCTCTAAGAGAAACACTATCCCTAGAGTGACGGAAACGCAGTAACGTTACAATATAATAGATATCTTTTGATATTTCACATTGAATTATACCACACGCATGTAGTTTTCAGCATTCTTTACTGTGTTTAAGTACTTGAAATAATACAGTAACTTTATTTTCTATTTTATCTGAAAAACGTTTCGCAGTTTGGTATTCATTGAAATCACTTGATTAAGTACAATAATGTGTGTTCATATCTCGTTTTCCCAGATTAGTTTTTCCGCTTTGAATTATTTCAACAAAGATAATATCCATTGACTACCGGAACACGTTTCTTCTTTTTCTCGTAAACTTGCTTCTTTGCGTCTCAAACTTTAACAGAAAAATAAGTTTTCCGCTTGAGTTAGCTAAACATGAGCAATCTTCTTTTACTACTGCAACAACATTTTGTTCTCTTTCAGAAACTTGTATCGAATCCCACCAACAAATGAAAACCATAGTCTCTACAATACTCATATAATGCAATTAAATCAACTTTCAATAATTAAATTTATTCAAATATAAATGTCAAAATATCTGCGTCCGTAAACCTCGGTGGACCCAAAATAACACTAAAACATTGTAAATAGAGACAGTCGTCCGAATTAAGGCAATTGGAATGGGGACTGCTACAGGGATACGAAGACGTAGCTCTGTTAATTGCCATTTATCGAATTATCATCGCCTACATACCGATCTTTTATTCGCACAAATGTATTTGGTATTGTTTAAAAGTTAAAAAACGTAAAATGGTTCAACACGCCTAGTGTGACACTGGGCGAAAATTCCTGATTTTTCTGCACGCATTGATTACATTTAAAAATGAAATACTTTATACATAATCTGTAAACATTGGGAATACTGCGACATATTTTAGAGTGATTTCATTATGTGATGTCACGTGACGACGTGCTCCGTACGAGACATATTTCTGGATAACAGTACTGCCAGAAATTGTCTTCTGAATTTAAATGAAAGCCGAATCACAAGAGCACAGTCGTTGTGTGAAATAACAAACACACCGATATCTACAGTGCATGATGATTTGAAATTTTGTGAAGGAAATTCCGTGATACAGTGCCGAGGCTCTGCTCGGAAGAAATTTTTTGACATTAATGACAAAGACGGACTGCACAAATTCCTACTTTTCATCCTCAATGGTCAGCACAGCAATTGGCGAGTGAATGTCCGCGGAGAGTGTCAGCTTTAGCGTCCAAATGGTCGCTGAGTAGGACTTTAGCTCAAAGCAATTATTTTAAATCCGTGCCCCGGAAGGTGCCGCTAATGACAGCAAGACGTAAACGGAAAGAAGAGGCCCAGAGCATTCGAAATTAAAATGACCATTTTGACAATGTAATGTTTAAAGACAAAGCCACCTTGAGTATTACAGATGTACTAGAAAAAGGTGGGCAAAATTTGAACTTTGTCAGAAAATAGGAACCGATTTGATATCGATGTTCTAACCTCTTATGACAATGTGGAATGGAGTACGGGTAAGCAAGGTGGCTTTGCTAATTCTGTTCATTTTACGGAGGGATATCAACATGCCAATTGATAATAAAGACTTGTCACCCAAGCATTCCGCCAAGGTAAAACGTTCCAAATGATTAAATTCTAGACTAGCATAAAACTAAATTGACAGAAACATTTTATGACTCTCTATAAGCATTTTAGTTCTACACACATGTCTACGTGGTATGAATTAGTTGTCTCCTAATCTGTACATAATTCACTTTGTTTATTATAACGGTGTGGTCCATCTCTCTATTGTCTATTATAAGAAATGCTAATTTGATTGCGACTCATTGATTATTCTATATAATTAAAAAAAAGTTTATCTATCCCGTAAGCAAACACACAGCTTAATGGAGTATATGACAAATTCAAAGATATCGACTAGCGCTGTACAAATATATATATATGTGTAAAATGATAACTGCCATTTTTCACCCACTTGTTGCTTTCTGTATAAATATTTACTAAATCATCACTACGTGTGACTTTGACTTGTATATGCTCTGCTCCATATAACTTATTTACCAATGCCACGAGACATTCCACCAAAGGATATCAATTCATCAACGTATATAGACTTAAGTATTTTTTGCGTTCTTCAGTCTATATCCAACGTTCGCACTTTCAGTGATACTGTCTGCATTTTCGGTTAGTCTAGATGTAAACAGCATGTTAATCAACGAGGTTAATTAACGCACCACGGGGCGTTATTCTCGCGGGAACATTGTGAAATCATAATGATATAAAACTAGTGGAATACATGTAACTATGTAGCGACAAAAATCACTGAGACGCATCGCTTTATTTTCTCAACAAAGAGGAGGTATTGACATACAGCTGACTCTTGTGCACCTATAGCACAGGAACAGAATATAATTTATCGAGGCAATTTGGCTTCAAAAACGTTAACTTAACTCAATAAAGTGCTGCTTTTGGACGATTGATTGTCATGCCCCATTCCATAATTAACGTATGCTTGAGAGTAGGAAATGACAGAGAAGCGAAGAAAGATGGAACAAATTCTCTTCACGATATGGTATCAGTAAAGCTTTCAATCAATGGCGTGCGAATTAACATTTTGTATCCGTGGAAATTAATATTTAGATATGGTATCAGAGAGGACTTCTATCAGTGACATGCAAAGTAACAGGTTTGAATACATGGAAATCAAAATAAACCATGTTTTCATTTAATATGCCGAATTCCTGCTGGAAAACGGAAGGCTACTCAGTATTCCCCATTACGTTTCGCTGCTATAGGTAGAGCACTCACTTCGTGAGGGTAAATTATAAAATATTTCTACTTTATTCAGAGACGCAAAATGAAATGCAGTTGCCGCTCATCTCAGGAATAAGACGAATAGCTAAGGTTCCCTGTCATGGTACTGGGGTGTCTTGTCATAGTGCTGAAATTTCATAGCATGATATTGAGGTTCCGTATCATGATACTGAGGCCCGACATCATACTAAGGGTTTGCATCATGGTAGACGCTAATACGACAAAGAAACCCCAATGCACACGTCCAAGTCTTTAATAGAGTAGAGTTCAAAGTGGCCGTAATTCAAAACGTAATCTACATTCATTGTTAAATGGGACTACAAAAATAAAGAAAGAAATAAAAACCACTAGGAAAAAAAACCTATCAAACTTGTGTTGCATCCCAAATTAATCCATATGACGTCACAAACTCATATATTTCCCGCCAATTTGTTTCCATATTATTTGATTTCGGAGAGTGGACGACATGGGTCTATTACTGTTAGGATCCGTCTTAATGTTACAAGTGCATCAATATCCTGTAGGACTACGCATATTCCCCTGTTGTTTCTTAGTTTACTTGTCAAGGAGACAAAGCTCGAGGTTTTTTTAGTTACATCAGGTGAATAATAGGACAAAAAGTCTGGTAATGCTGTTAATTGATATCAGAAAGTTGATATTTTAGATAGTGTTACAAATCTCAAAGTTCATTACAACATAAGGCCGCCCGCGTGGCGCAGTGGTTAGAGCGTCGGGCTCAAAGATCTGATAATCCTTGAGTCGGGGGTTCGAATCCCACTGTGGGACGTGGGTGCCGGTCTTTCGGATGAGACCGTATAAACCGAGGTCCCGTGTCGCAGTAGGTGTGGCAGATATAGATCCTTCCCTGCTCAAAGGCCCTGAGTGCCGAGCATAGGCCTAAATTTGCAGCCCTGTCACCGGTAATGGTGACAGCCGCCGGATAGCTGAAAAATTGCTCAGGCGGCTATACACAACAAAAAAAAAAACCCCCAAAAAACAAACCACATTACAACATGTACATCATATTACAAAATAGAATTCTATTTGTGTGTTGTTCAACGTCCCATTGGCTTATTTTTTTTCAAACTGATATAGAGACAATGCATTGTACCAGTAATAGGGGACATGCCACAAGTCTTGACGCGCAAGGCTGTATTTAGCGTGTCAACGCCTACCTTGACATTGTACATTCTTTAAGGCCATATCTGTATGACCCATGACATTTACTTCAAATTCAAAGCGCTTGACGAAAGAGAAGTCAAGACACATATTAAGCGTCTTAGGCGTGACGCGGTGCTGCGATGAGGAATCGAATCCTGAACATTCCAATTGCATAGCACTATGCTACCATGGTCTCTCCTTAAACAGAATTAAGTGATGCAGAAAATATATTTTTATGGGCGCATTCTTAAATAGAGTTTTATTTTTAACTATTTCAATTTTTTTTTCATATGTATTTAAATTCTGAGTCAAAAATGAGTTTTCTTGCATTTAGTTATATGGAGGATTCTCAATGGGACATAAAATTCCACACAATCAATACCTTGGTGACAAATTGAAAATTTATTACAAAGGAACGGTGAGATCTATGTCTATACCCCAATGTAATTTACGTCTTGTCACGCTTCGAAGTTGCAAACAATATTTGCACAAGAATTATTATAGAAGTTGAAAATATTTACAAGTCTTTTGAAAAAAAAGATTCTCCAACGTGGGTATAATGCAATTGCGTGTATGAGAATGTTAAAAAGGTACACTATGATACACATTTCAATACCTCAGAAAGTTTACAATTGTTTCCAACAATTACTTAATAAATAATACAATTGTTTCATAAAATAAGAAATTTCGGATGTAATTCTTGTTTGTAGAAGTCATGAACTATGGAAATAACGGCATTTTTCTTCAAACCATTCGTTATTAGTGACGCGAATGAAGGGAGCTCTCCGTTTAATCCGATCTGCGGTGATTTATCCCAATTTCATTATGTCGTTAAGGTTTTCCTGCGTAGACATTCTTATGTCGACATTGTTTCCATAGTGAGGATAACATAAAGAGTAAATTTGATATGGAATGTCGATTATATATAGTGTCTAAATTGTGTCGAATGTTTATTCGTTAACACGGTCGCTCTTCATAGAAAAGTGAATACGAATAAAATGCATGCGTTTTTACATTGATTTTTGTTTAGTAATTTGTCTAATGTAAATGGATGAAATGGTCGTAAGATTGTTCTTATTCCGAATGTCTACTAATAATCACGCCCACCAATGAAGCCGACCGATGTTACTAAATCTCACGGAACATTAAAAAAAATAATAATAATAATAAAACACCAATAGCATAAATTTGTGTAATATAACAAACCAATAAATGCTAGGATACTTTTCACAATGTACAGCAGATAACCACGAAAATTAACACCAAACAGGTCATGGATCAGAAAACACGAGGAAAAGACACAAATAGGAACATTACGTGGATAAACATGTCATTCCATCATGCATAAAAACACGCTCTTCGTGCTCGATCGGAAATGCTCCTCAATCTCAAGCACTTGTTGCTCGAAACTGATGGTTGTCAATTATTTTGTTTTCTTAAATGCACCAACAACCATCATTGCTTCTACATTAAAACTTCCTTATGAGGAGTATATGTGTAACTGTCATTTGAAAGTCACGCTGACCTGTCAGGTATTCGTTATTACTATAAATATCAGTTTAAACAGAACACAATTTATTAACGACAAAAGAGTGAGAGACGGGCGATTTATGCCCTTTGGAGCCTCTCGTGTTCCATTACCGCTGCGAGAAATATTTATGCCCATTTTTCTATTTGCACTTAAATTTGTTGACATCACGTGGCGAAATATCCGGCATGCAAATATTGATTATGGAAATAAAGTCATTACTTTGTTTTCACGGACTGCTTCCAACACCTCCCGGACTATCTTCAAATAAAAATTATTGGAAGTGAAATTGTCAAACGAGCTTCCGAGAAGATTTCAAGTGATAAAATGTAATTTGCGGGTCGAACAATAAATCTCGTACACCACGAGAAATGATGTTTGCGTTGTAGAATTCCCCATTCGGCAACCAAGGAGAAGAGTTAAGTTAAGATGTTATTGTTAAAAATCCTGGGAGATTAAAATAATTATGTTTCAATAATTATGATTTGTTCTTAATACCGATATTTTTGGCGTGACATTTTGAATGAGAATATCTAGCAAAGTTTGTTAAGCGCTTGTTTCCTCAAGGTACGAAAGCAAATTACTCCAACGTTTAGTTCAACCGGACACGAACATTCCTAATATTGTATATACATGAAGGGAAATTATATTCTCGCGTCTCATTCCAAGTGTACTAGATCTCCTAATGAAATAAATATCACGTTCCTTCTATACTGTCCTTAGTAAAGATAAAAAAAAGTGGTACAAGTAAATGAGTGATAGATAAAGGAAGGTGATAAATAAAAACAGATAAAGGGAATATAGAAAAAATGGAAATGATTGTGAATCGCTTTCAGTATGGTTTAATACATATTTACATGGTTACCGTCTCTTCGAAAAATGTTCACTCATATTGACAACTCAGCTATAGGTGAAGTACCACACATTTAAACATTTAAACACGCCATGAGACTGGACTAACTTTTTAAAGGTTATTTACGGTGTGTTTGCCCTACTCTCAAACTTTTTATTATTTAAAAGATATGGTTGGGTGGTTTATATTGTTTAACTTCCAACTTCAGAATTTTTCACTCATATGGAACCGTCACCATTGCCGGTGAAGGGATGCAAAATTAAGGTTATGCTCGACGCTTACGGCCTTTGAGCAGGGAGGAATATTTATCGTTCCACACCTGTTGTGACACGGGGCCTCGGATTTTGCGGTCTCATCCGAAGGACCGTCCCGTTTAGTCGCCTCTTTTATGACATCAATCCAAGTATCTAACTGTAATGTCAAAAGATTAGGCTTTACGTTATCGTAAGGAATGGTGGTTAGAGAGTTGATTGATCGATTGTTTGTTTGATTTACGTCCCATCGAGAATTTTTCACTCATATTGAGACGTCACCAGCTGTAGGTGAAGTACCACAAATTTAGACCTATGCTTAGCGCTCAGGGCCGTAGCAGTGAGGGTTCTTTAACGTGCAAACACCTACCGTGACACGGGACCTCCGTTTTTAAGGTCATATCCGAAAGACCCGTGATTCTCACTTCTAAATGCCGAGGGTTTGGCGAAGGAGCAATCACTACCTATTTTTCGTCTTAGGTTTGACGCGGTCATGGCACGAGCGGGGATCGAACTCACGACATCACCCCGGTTACGAAGCCAACGCTCTAACCGCTGAGCTACCGCGACCGGTTTGGTTAGAGAGTTGAAAAGTCGAAAGTTTTGGTGTTGTTGATTTTGGAGAAGATTTGTAATGAACCGACTGTGGTAGCTAACTGCTAGAGCGTTCATGTCGTGACCAGGAGGTCGTGAGTTCGAGCCCCGCTAGTGTGAAACACTCAGCATTTAGATGTGAGAATCACTGGTCTTCCGGATATGACCTTAAAAACGGAGGTCCCGTGTCGTGGCAGGCGTTGGCGTTGGTTACGACCGCGAAGCATAAGTCTAAATTTGTGATACTTCATATGCAGTTGGTGACGTCTCAGCTTGAAAGAAAGTTACTCGACTGGACGTAAAGCAGACTCACAATTCTTGAATTTTTCATGATGCAACCAAAATTGGAATTTTAAAGAATTGTTATTTTCATGCCGATGTAGGACAATGTACAAGGCACATCAAGATACAGTGTAACCGTCCACATACCTGTCGTTTCGGTTTTCTTTTAAAAAGTTCGCGATTTCGACTTTGCGGCGTAGCGTATGTACAGGAAGAATCACGATTACAAATCGTAATTTTGAAAAGTGCATACACATCATGAGGTAGCATGAGATATCTATTGTTTTCCACCAGACTCAACAATTTTTCAGTTATCTGGTGGCGTCCAATTTCCTGTTGCTGGAGGAGAGAACACAGGTACAATGTACCCGGGAAGAGACCAAAGATCTCCCGAAAGTAAACTGGCAAACTCGCTTACATATATCGGCGCGAGGAAGAATCGAACCCAAGCTCACTAGAGGTGAGAGGCCTTGTGATTTTGAGCACAATGCTCTAACCACTCGGCCACGGAGGCCCTCTACGAGATATCTATAAGTTTCGAGTATTGATATGACTTCTATCAATATTTGTTGAATATCATTTACAATCTGAATCGGGAGTTATATTCATATGCATATCTTTCTTAATAAATGTAAAAATACGGCATTTCCCCATAACGATAAAGTACTTCACAGATTTGCCTGTCATGATCTACAAATGAACTCCTTTGAAGAAATGCGTTACAGCCAAGAGAGGTGCGTCGTATCTACAGTACCTGAAACGTTCTACTTTTCCACTTGAACGGTGAATGCACGGTGAGCGAACGTTGTATGATCTGTAAACGCAAAACTGTGGACATAGAAAGCACGCTGAACGAACGATGAACGCACACGTAACGATCGAGGAACACACACTTAACGAACGGTAAACACGTGCTTAAAGAACGGAGAACGTGCGTACCGAACGAGGAACACACACTTAACGAACGGTAAACACGTGCTTAGAACGGAGAACACACGCGTACCGAACGAGGACCACACGCTTAACGAACGGAGAACGCACGCGTAACGAATGAGGAACACACACTTAACGAACGGTAAACACGTGCTTAAAGAACGGAGAACGCACGCGTACCGAACGAGGAACACACACTTAACGAACGGTAAAGACGTGCTTAAAGAACGGAGAACGCACGCGTACCGAACGAGGTCCACACACTTAACGAACGGAGAACGCACGCTGAAGGAACGTCCGGGGACTGTACCTGGTACTATCGGACCTAGACGTCTTAAAATACACCAAATCTTCAACAACACGTTTTAGTGATTGTAGACCACGTAGATATATTCATTAATTAATTGATTAATGTTTTTACTTTCCAATGATTTCTGTTTTTGTGAAGAAATTCTAGCAACATAATTCACATATCTGCTTCATCCTTTATATATAAATTACATGTACGTGTAGGTTGTGTATTTCTTCAACGTTTATGAAATCATTTTGCAATACCTTTACAGAACTTGCTTGCTAAGGAAAGGTCCATGGTGTTTACACGACTGAATATCAATCATCCTAATCTATAAAAATTGTACAGTGCAACCATTCATTTCATTGTGATCCTCTGTATTTGAATATAACGTACATGTGACTTTAAGTTTTGGCTTTTTATTACTCTCAACAGAATATCCTTTTTATCGCGAAGCAATTCAATATTCTTGCAATTATAGTCTTCGAGAAGATTGACAGAAAAAACATATAAATTGATAAGAAAACCAAACGTAGGCATACCATTTATATAATGAAATGTTTCGCAGTTCAGGAATCATGGACAGATCCAGAATTTTGGTGGCGGCGAGGAAAAAGTCTGAAGGGCATGGGGCTATGGGGCACATTTAGAACCCTCGTGGGTGTTTAGTGAATGTTGATAATGAAACCTGGCATAAAACCAAGAGTACTTTAGTACACATAAGTGCCATACCGGTATTACGTTTACGTTTTAATGCACTATTTAATTTCTAAACAGAAAAAAAACCCCGAATTTATGAAAACTTGTTGAAAGGGTAATAATGTATAGTAACTTCATTAAGCTATAAATCATTTTTAAGGTTTATTTCTCGAGGAAAATAATAGACACCCTAAAACAATTCTTCCACAGTCGATCTCACTGCTACAATATAAAACATAAACGGTACCAATTTTGATGCACTAGATACGCATTTCGACAAATAATGTCTCTTCAGTGGTGCTCAAGTCAAAAATGTTGGAAATCCGAAATAAGAACAAACTTGTAAGAGCTGAAAGAAACAAAATACCACATAGTGGAGCTAAATCCGGGAAATTTTTATCCGTAATTCATGCTAGTATCGAAGTACTTAGCAAATGGGCTGGTGAAAACCCTCGGGGACTAACAGTCCACCAGCAGAGGCATCGACCCAGTGGTTGTAATATAAAACATAAACGGTACCAATTTTGATGCACCAGATGCGCATTTCGACAAATAATGTCTCGTCAGTGATGCACAAGTCAAAAATGTTGGAAATCTAATTTGGGAATAGACAATGTATTTTGTAACTTCATCCAGTCACATCTGATAACGCCGCTGGCCCCTGTGTCTAGCGTCTTGTTTCATAGACAGATCACGTTCTTAGCTAAAATAAAATATAGGAAATGGTATCTGGCACAGACATCTTGATCTGACATCAAATAAAGTGTTAATAGAATATGAACACATATGTTGGTGATCATATTTAGACACCTGATCCTACCTCTGGTATGTCCAGGGGTCCGTGTTTGCCATCTCTCTGATTTGTACGTTTGTGTATTATATAGGATTTACGAGATTGAATACTTTTAGTTATCTTAGCCTTTACATTTAGAAAAGAAATTCTATTTTTGAAAATGACTTCGGGTATGAACTGTTATGCTTCACGACGGCATACCATGAAGATCGTTAATTAAATGTTATCTTGACAAAGGATAAAATTGTTGCATTAAACTTTGAAAAGATTTAGGGGCATGTCCCCCTTAAATCTACCATTGAGAATCATAATGAATCTTTGTAAATGGTTTCGTTTGTTATAACGTTCACGTGACAAAATTTGCCCGTCCAATATACAATCTACTCAGTATGTACTGAGCTCCGTGAGGATCCGGGTTGTTAGAATAGATCTTCAGTACCCCTTGCTTGTCGTAAGAGGCGACTAAATGGGGCGGTCCTTCGGATGAGACCGCAAAAACTGAGGCCCCGTGTGACAGCAGGTGTAGCACGATAAAGATCCCTCCCTGCTCAAAGACCGTAAGCACCAAGGATAGGACTAAATTTCACAGCCCTTCACCGGCAATGGTGACGTCTCTACATGAGTGAAAAATTCTAGAGCGGGACGTTAAACAACATATAATCAATCAATCAATCAGCATATATTGAAATTCAGGTCACCGACATGAATATGCAACTGTGGATATACATCTTTTAATTCATAGTAATATTAGCGACTTCAACGCAAGTGGAGTAGACTGTACTCAAACAAAGAAAGCATTAACATTCAAATAATACTTTCATGGTTCTGACAGTATTCCTTCATCACTTTCTCTAATATCAAAGAATTTTAAGAAAATGTTAAGTTTTAAATTCAAAACATACGTGGCACCAGCACCATCACGGGGAACATGGACACCAGATTCGATGATCCTAGCCTTATTAGTATTGCTTTTCCTCCTTGATCTTTCCCCATGAAAGTATGACCTTGACCAGTGACACGCATTGTAATAGATCTACTGTCTTTACCCTTCCTACAAGGTGCTGATGAATGAACAGACATTCCAAAACACTGTTTCATATACCTAGTACGTCATGGATCAATATCATGTTTATTACATGCAAGTTTGATTATATTAGCCTTATTAGAACTATTTGTATTTTTTTTGGTGTATTTCAAATTACTTATTATATACGATTTACCTCGATAAACAGTAAGTTTCTACCTTTCATGTGTACCAAGTTTGATTATCCTGGCCCCGTAAGTACTGTTCTTATCTGACCCACAAGGTGCTGACAGATGCACAATGAGGAGTATAGGTATCAGGTTAGATTATCGATAGTTAATTCATCGTAACCTGTATAGTGCTGTCCCTATCTGTGTTGTGCCTATAAACTTCTCTCTAACCTGGTAGTTTAACCTTTCATGATAGGCCACTTCCTGTAATCTGGTAGAACCTGATGAATGAAGTGTTGACAGATGAACTGCGCCATACCCCAATAAAAACCGCCTATGATAAGTAACGGTGTAGATCTGTTATCCAATGATATTTATTGACCTACAGTGATCGGCCTGTGTGTGCGGACGTCAATGCGTTGACATTTTCCCGGGGATTTTTGGCTATCCCTGCAGCTATTGAGTTGAAAATATATAGGCGGGTTACAGGTCAAAATTGAATTTTCTTTGACGTATTTTTGACAGAGTAATGGACCTTAAACCTAGCAAATAATGCCAAAAATGCGGGGCCATTTTGTGATGATTGCCATTATAATGATGCCTAATTTTGTGTTGTTTCACTCACGTTTGGCGATACTTCAGACATATTTGAGCGACAAACTTTCCACACTGCATGAACCACATTTTGGAATCCATGTGGCGGCCCTAATAAACCTAGATTATCTTTCAAAGACCACTGAGACAAGTGTTTGTGATCTTGATACGGGACAATCATTTAAATTGTCAGTTAAAAAGAGCTAATTATGCAAAAGATACTTACGACATCTATTTATATAAAATACACTCAATAAACTTATTTATAGGACATCCTGACACTTATAAAACCTATTCAGAAGACATCCCCGACTTTTCGTGCACAGTACTATAGATTTCTTGTGAGATCCTACCAGAGAAATGAAATATTTGTCTACCGAAACCTCTCCATAGTACAAGTCTCCATTTAAAGGGATCATCTATTGTAATAACGGATTGGCTTTAGAATAGTTATTAAAATACAGTAAATTTTCTGTCTGACAAGATTATTTCAAATGAGTTCGTTGATTAGAATCCAGAAAAAAAGAAAGAATATTTATTGGGACCTAGCATTCAGTTTACTGAGGGTACAATAAAATGACGTGTTAAGGTATTATAATAAAGAATTTAGATCAGTAAGAAGTATGAATAGGAATATAATTCTTCAAAATTTGTAATCTGATCAATGCAAAAATGTGAAGATAACGAGCAGTGATCAATTTCATAAATCCTATTACGAAGAATACAAATTGAGAACACAGTACACTTGGACGCCTGGGAACACCACCGAAGGAAACGGGCGCCTAGGTGGAGTAAGCAGCCCATGTTGCCTGGTCATACTCACCGAGAGTCCTATTTTGATCAGGTAGACGGAGTAATCTATAGCTACTGTGATCAAAATATGTAACAGTTAGTATTAAACCATTCTACCCAAAGACAGATTGTATTATGTATTTGCAAATTAGATCATTATCACAACCACAAAATTACAATATGATGGCTTTAAATGCGATTGTGAAAACCCCAGTAACGTAACCTTACTTGTCAATAAGCATGCATTGGTTTGTAACTTGATCATAGGCAGATCATGCTCTGGTGTATTGATTCAGGTGAGAGACATAACCACTTAATGCTGGTGATAATTATTGGGATATTGTTACATAAATATAGAAATTAACGATGGATTCGTTCCGTTTGTCCTAAAGTTGAGTTGTTCGTTTGCCGTTACATCTATGGTTCGTGAAAACGCTGTGGGCGATTGGTGTATTTTATTTCGAGTTCACCTGGATATATCGAATCCATGTATTCAATGAAAATGAATATTGTTAATGGGTGTAATGTGATTGATGCGTCTACATATCGCGTTGAAGCTCCCAACAAGTCGCTTCTTTTCGCATAGAATGTTTTGAATATAAATTGCCTGATAAGAATAACAAAGCATGCCATCTAATAAAGAGGCACAATTTGTGGCCATGGGAATCCCAAGAGAAAATTAGCAGACCTAAAAACTACGTAGATATTTTCAATGTGAAACTCCAGCATGTTGTACTAATTATTAGTTTTAGAGCACTTGTGCATATAGAATCACAGTGGTGTTTAACCACTATAATTAAGGTCGATGACATAGCAGATAATAGATTATGAGCAATAAATATAGGACACTTACTGGATCCTGTATCTTTGTTTGTAAGAGTTTTTGTAAAGTTTTGTAACCCAGTATTAATTCAAATTCTGTCGTCAATTTGTATGTTTGTTTGTTTTACGTTCCGTCAAGAATTTTTCACTCATATTGAGACGTTACCAGCTTCTAGGTGAAGTACCACAAATTTAGACCTATGCTTGGCGTTCAACGTGTTGATGAAGAGTATTCTCTTTGATTACCATATGTGTAATTAATAGTCACGTTCTTCTACTAAAACAAATTGGTAATAATGAGCTTTGCAAAAGAAGAAAATGTTGCTACAAGTTGAAACCAGTACATATCTCCCATTCAACCTACTAGTACCTAATATTACAATATAAATATGATTACAATATAATTCTGATTACAATTACTTATTTGAACTCCAGATAATGCATTTAGGTCCTTAGTAACATGATACATTTTCAGGACAACTGGTTATGTACAATGTTATTAAGAATTAGAAATGTATTACGGAAGTGCTTAGAGGAGGCATGAATAGCGCACATTCACATCTGAAATAAGTAAATAAGTAGTTCCTAAGTGACATCTAGAACCGTAAATTCCGTTTCCTTGATCCTTTTCACATTGATTTTCTCTGAGACACATGGCAAAAATGAAGATAAAGTGGATCAGTGGATTACTCAGAGCAGTGCTGGAGTCCTTTTGACAATAGCGCCATGTGTCCTGTTCTACAAAATCCCCACTCGACTTTGTTATCAGGCATCTTATCGTGGATTCTTGTATCTGAAAATATGAGGTGCGTTTTCAATTAATTACGTTTAACGAGATAATGTCCCCAACTACGAAATATTAGAAATAGCGCGGAGTTGAGTACATTTAATTTTTATGATTTAAATGTCTGCTTACCTTTTATAGTTTAAAGGTTTCTGTTTTTTATTGGCGTGCGCCAGATTTACGAGAATGTATATGTATTCTAGATAAGCATTATTCTATATACTTTTTGCGAAAATACACATTCCCGACAGGATAAAAGGAAATTCAGATATATAATATGAAATAATGTTAAATAATTATAACAAAAATAGTGAACTTTCAATAATCTTTAAATTTAATAAAACACAATAAATGGAATGCGTTATGATTGAACGTCAACTATCAAACCCTATTACATATTTATCACTAAATGCACAACATATACTAATGATGGAGATACATGAATGATTTACAGCTGGCCGTGATCATGTATCATATATTATTCAAAATATATTTCTCGCACGCTATTGTAAATCTCCGAAGGATCTCCACCAGGCATTAGCCAAAAGCCTCTGCTGTAATATGCTGTAGCACGATTCGCAGTTGTAATTCTAAACCGTGATAAAGAAAATGGTAAATATTTAGTCGAGTCCAACGCATGTTCATTTCTAGTCAAACGGCTCTGCTTAGCGCCATTTTACTGACAATTTCATATCGTGATTTGTAATTCATAAGTATGAGTTATGACCATATCATTATATTTTCTGTCATTGTTCGTTTCTAAATTCATTACTTCTCTGTTTCTTTATTCCATTACAGTTTTCATCTAATGAGAAAATAGACACTTCGATGGACGATGCCACCTCACACTCGGACACAGTTCACGCCTAATTCTCCCCTGTCGTTTACATCTTCACGTTGCCTGATGCAAGTTGCGTGATTCTTGGAATAGTTGCGTAACGTAATTTATAAAGCCTAACCTAATAAACTTTTCGCCCGAAACATTTATCTATTCGTTCTCATCTACAAACAAACCGATTTTTGCGCATACTCACAATGAATGACACTGATGTTGTCTCATCGTTTTCCGATATGACATATAACTTGACTGTCACTTTGTCCAGTCAGAACAACACTGCGGAATCAGACATGGGATTAGTAAAAGGTATCAGCCCCGTGAAAGAACTATTGCAATTCCAGAACCAATATCAGTCCATCCATGGTTACCTTGCACCAATAATTTGTGTGTTTGGAGTGGTGGCAAATATCCTAAACATAGTAGTATTGACGAGGAAAAATATGCAGACTTCTACGAACGTCATTCTTACAGGATTAGCTATTTCGGACGGTTTAACTATGGCCGCTTACATTCCATATGCTTTGTTGCTGTATGTGATTCATGGAACGAGGAGCACTCCTGTAAGAAATACTTATCAGGTTGCTCAATTCCACATGGGGTATGCATTATTTAGTGTAGTCGTTCACTCTATAGCAATATGGCTGACGGTAACTTTGGCGTTGTTTCGGTACATTTTTATTCGCTTTCCACGTCTTGGTGCGCAGTACTGTAATATACACAAGGCAAAGATAGCCGTGGTGGCAAACGTTATTGTGGTAACGTTAGTGTGCGTCCCATACTCTGTAAATTTTAGCATAGGAAGTGACAACTTTACAGATCCCAAAGAACTACTGCCCAACGGAACAATATACTTCATACGAATGAAAAATGAAAACGACTTTGAGAAAATTTTGTACAATGTAAACTTCTGGATACAGGCGATCCTTATCAAACTCTTACCAGGTTTCTTACTGACCATATTCAGCATTCTATTGGTAAATACTATGAGAAGCGCCGAAAAAAGGAGAAAAAAACTTCTAAACAATGTTCCCATGTCAGATGAGAATGGTGCCACAAGTACGAGCAGCGGGACGACTTCCTCCCGGAAACAGAAAAAAAGTCGCAGTAACCGTACCACAAAGATGCTATTAGCCGTGGTCATTTTGTTTTTACTGACTGAAACTCCTCAAGGGGTTCTTAGTGTTATGGGTGGTCTAGACGAAAGCTTTTTCGAACATATTTACCTTCCTCTAGGAGACCTACTAGACATCATCACACTCATAAATAATGGAATCAATTTTGTTTTGTACTGTACAATGAGTAAACAATTCAGAGACACGTTCTTGAAATTATTTTTGAAAAACGTACTTCATCAGGAGTATCGGCGGACCAAAAGTAATTACACCACGGGACAGGCGACCCAAGCAACCAAGGACTCGGATGTGTAAATCTGTTTTGTAGATATACTGTCATTGCTTCTGTGATTATTTATATATTCTAGACACAACGGTGAGTTCTATTCGCACATCCACTGTAAACGGTGTATGAACAAGTTATTTTTATTGGAATTGTTGTAGCTTTATTTGTATTAGAAACTTTGAATGCTCAAGTTCATATATAGTAGTGCGCATTACAATCTTCATATTAGATTTGGTCATTGATTAAACATACAAATATCGTTATCATTTTTAAGAAACACACCACTGTGGCGTTTACAACTTCCAAACCATATGACAACTGCCTCACATTTTTATAACATTAGATCATTTATATTTTAAGGATAATTAGAATGTCACCCCAAAAGATAGACTTTTATGAATATTTGGAAATCATATGGACTAAATGGTTATTTTATGAGGTTCATCTATTATTTTATTTTCAGACACATACCAAGGTAACGAAAACGTTTTAGCTGACCTGAGCCGAAGGCTCACGTGAGCAATATTTCTGAACAAAATTTGCCGTCGCCATTAACTTTTCACACAATTAGCTCCTTAGAAACAGATAAGCCAATATCATCCGACCTGGCATAAAAATATCTTTGGGTAGAGGGAAATTAAATTTCTTCATATGGAGGCTCACATCCTTTAACGAAGGGTAATTAAGTTTCAATCATTTCCAGTGCCAATTTCAACCAAACCTGGCGAAGTGCATCTGTAGATAGAGTGTGTTTATTTTATTTTTCTTATACAGATAATGAACTTTGTTCTTCAATCACGAAACAGTGAAGATGGAGTGGCTTACTAGTAGTTAAAATCTTCTCTTGAACCACTTGATCTAGAATTACAAAATATATATCCAAGAGCGTTATCTATAGTGTGCATTGAAGTTTGTTCAGATGGTGAATCATGGGCTGGGAATGAGGCCAAGATGAGGGCTGAAATTTCATATAAAACCGTAGAAAATCCTCTTCAAAATATTGTTTGACAAAATCGAACCTGTTTAATGGAAGATGACTTGCATTATGAATGGCGTTTTTAAGTTTGCAGCATGTCAGGGTTATTTTGTTCTTGAAAAGTGACCATTTGTGGCAATGTAGGTGCAAATTATATCATTCGCGGTAGCTTAGTGGTAGAACGTTCTCTTCGTAACCGGAAGGTAGTGAGTTCGAGTCCCGTTCATGTCATGGCCGCATCAAGCATAGACAGTGATTGTATCTTCGCCAAACGCTCGGCATTTAGGAGTAAGAATCGCGGGTCTTTCAGATATGACCTTGAAACCGAAGGTCCCGTGACGCGGCAAGCGTTGGTAAGTTAAAGAAACCTCATGGCTGCATAAGCCCTAAGCATATATCTAACTGTGTTGTTCTTCACAGCAGGTGACGTATCAATACAGGTGAAAATTTCTCAACGGGACGTAAAACAAACAAACATACCTGGTGAAAATTTTAAACGTACAAGTATCTCTGTAACTTTCACAAACATATTTCAGTTAACCACCTTAAAATGGCTGCAGTACTGCCAACACGGCATAAAACTGTAAACAATCAATCATATTTTACTCTTATTACATTCTTTATATATAAAGTATATTGATTGATTGTATATTGTTTAACGTCCCGCTCGAGAATTGTTCACTCATATGGAGACGTCACCATTGTCGGTGAAGAAAGATAAACAATAATTGATTTTTTAATAAAATACTTCTTAACTGTATTCAATTGACAGTGTGTGGGCTACCGTTGTATGTAGACTTTAAAAATCCTTGATCACTTTCAAATCGATATGAAAATATTTTATATTCTTGCTTTATAGTAAACATATCATGTCATGTTACCATTTGGAGTCAAAGTTCGGGCTTTTAATTACGACAATAGATTGAGTGAATGTGACACAGGAGCTGGTCGCGGTGACCCAGCGGTTATCACACTCACTCTGAAACCGGGGTCACGTTTTCAATTCTCGATCCCAGAGTCTAACCCTCGCAGTTTATGTGAATTTCATGAGGCCTTTAAAATAGGACTTTGAAACGGAGGTCTCTTGTCACAGTAAGTAAGTTTGTTGTATGTTGCAGTTTTGACGTCTCACGCGGAGGACCGCCCCATTTAGTTGCCTCTTATTACAAGGAAAGGGTGCTGAGGACCTATTCTAAACCGGATCCCCATGGGATCACGGTAGTTCTTGTCGTAACAAAAACCCCTCGCTGCTACAGTAATACATAGGCACTATACATAAAGATGGTGACCTCTATTTATGAATGATAAATTCTTAAATGCGAAACAAAACAACAAAATAAACAACAAAATTTCACTCGGGTGAGCATTGTGACCCACAGGTCTCTTATCTAACAAATGTATAATTAATGACACTTGTAGTAGCTGTTGTTTTAGTTATAGAGATTTGATGTTTCAAAAATATATGATATACTCTCACCATGACTTTTTTTTTGCAATCAAAAAATTTGATTAACTTTGTAGAAATATTTTTATAAATCATGTTTAAAAATTATTGAATATTTCATAACGTATAATAAAAAAAATATCAATACGATAATGGATAATTCGGTGTTCATTGACCTTATGTGATTAATACACGTAATAGATGCCGAAATGTAAATGATATTGTTAATTGAGTATCAGGCAATTGTTTCATGTTGCAGAAAATAAAGTGTTTCAAAAAATAACAAAAGCGTTTCAAAGACAGCAAGCTTTCGTCAATATATCCAAATCTTCACATTCTCAAATCACTTTCAAGATTCAATCTTCTTTTGCTAATTATATCAGCTACTTTTATTTATTCATATTTTATTCTATTCTATTATCATTATTATTATTTTTGTTGTGTTGTTTTTCTTTTTTTTTCTTTTTAGTTGGGGGGAGGGGGTGTGTGTGAAAATTCAAATGAAATCTCATTTATAGATTGTAGGTAATTTTGCCCATACAAATATATACGCACGCAGAACCAAGACCTAATTAAAATATTATTCCGTTTGCGGTGGTAATAATGGAGGTGAATAATCATTATCAGTGTAATATTGATTATACTTGTACCTTGACATACCTTAGAACGGATCTTGAAGATCACACACATATAGATACAAAGTAATGGTGTGCTTCGAAAACTATTCTATTGATTAAGTTTTAAGTCAATAAATGACTTGCTAAACGCTAGTCCAACTCTGACGAGTCTAAGTTCAATGTTCGCCACACTGTTATTTGCATCTCCATAGTGAAATTTATTACTTAAAAATAAAATTTGTTTTTAGATAGTGGAAAATACCAAAATTAGTACCATTCACTCTCTTCATAATGGGAATTAACAGACTGTGGGTAAGGGTTTATGATTATTGTCATTAAACTTGACTAAATCACTCTTTTGTTGTTTACTATGGAAAGCCACTGTGAACCATGATAATGGGCCGTATTAAAATCATTCACCATAATATACGTCAAAACATTAAAATATAAAGTAATTCGAGAGAAAAAAGGGCAGATTTACTTGGGGAAAAAAGCTAGGGAGTGTCTCAAAAATTCTAAGCATTGTTAAATGAATTTTTGACTTAACACGTGGAATCTGAGGATATTGTTCGCACACAATACCAAAATAAATCCTACCTTCCACTGCAAGATTTGCAGACACGTGTTCTTTCCTACAGGACGTTTCACACAAATATCAGCAAACCACCCTTACCTTCCACTAGCGCCCAGTCCTTGTTCACACGCCATTGACTTTCTTATTCTAAGTGTCTATGTATACTAGGGTCATAGTATCATACCAAATTACCGCAGCGTATGCTACTAGTATATATATTTTATAAATATTGCATGCAAGTGAGGGTAACATTGGAAATTGTTAACCTTAGAAAACCATCGTTGATCGAGGCGAGGGTAATATTTTCCAATTTTACCCTCGAATGCATTCGATATTTATTATGATATACTGAATGATATAAACTATTACAGTTGACGTATTATAAATGACGTCGTATGCTTTTGAACCGTGCGCACATGAATAGTCATCATGTTTTGCTTGTTTGTTTGTTTTTTTTATTTTCCTATGCTACCCATTCTCAAGTAATGTTGAACGTTACTAAAATTACATGTATATTACGCAAAAGGTTTTACCATCCAAAGGGTGATAATATTTTCTATCAAATGTTTCTCAACCAATCAGTTATCATATTTCATGAAAGCATAATATTCATATTTGGTTTGTTGGTTGTATTGTTTAACGTCCCTCTTGAGAATATGGACACATCACCATTGCCGGTGATGGGCTGCAAAATTTAGGCCTATTCTCATATGATCGGCGCTTACGACCTTTGGGCAGGAAGGGATTTTTATCATGCCAAACCTGCAGTGACACAGGGCCTCGGAGTTTGCGGTCTCATCCGGAGAACCGGACGATTTAGTCGACTCTTATAAGCAAGGGTTATCCCCACAAGTGTAAGGATCAATCTTTCTAACGAGGAGAAATTAATTGAAAAAACTTGCGCAAGAGGAGGAGGAAACTTTCATATTATGTCAGAAATACGAGTTTGAACTAAAAAGTATCTGAATTACCAACTGTAAAAAATCAGTGATTTAGCACACCAATACATCCTAGATTTCATAAATCTATATCAGACGACCTGTTCCATCGTTGATCACATAGTGGTTTTGTTTTTCAAACACCGAAATATTTTTTTCTACCAAACTGATCATAAATAATTTGTATTTCCTTTTATTGAAATATCCTTACAATATATATAAACAAATGAGTTGAGTGGTTTTGTACACTTATTAAGTTTGATCGAATGTTTGGTTGTTTTATTGTTTGTATTCTGTTACGGGGGCGCTTCTTTCAACAATGTTCAGATCTACAAAATTTATAGATAACATGAAACAGAAATATATTTCAATGACGATTACTTGCAATTTGTGATTTAAATGTCACTTTTAATGACAGTAGTAAACGGTACTGTAGTAGTAATGTTTCTACTGAATTGACCCCCCCCCCCCCCACCCCCACCCCGTCTTTCCACTTCCTCTTCCGAAAACCGATGCTACAGGTTTGTACATAGATCACCAGTATTTCATGAGAACGATACATACAGTACTTGTTGTTTAGACTGAATATATTCGGAACCGTAGAACATGTAATTTACTTGATTCCTGTTTACTTTCTTACGGACTCAACAACCGAGGAATTTTTCAAAAGCTGGGACCCAGAATTCAATGCATATAATCTTGGACAAGTCTTCTTTCTAAAACAAATAATGATACTCTTAATTAAGCCGAATTCTTAGTTAAGAAAATACAAAAAAAGTATCTAGGTAGTTAACTGATTAGAAGTAGACTTTGAAATAACATTAACTGATATAGTCCAGATGTAGTTATGCGTATTATAAGAAGTCAAAAGAGAATGTGACTAATAAAAACACAAAGACTCTATTCCGCAAATTTTCGAGAGTTTGTGTTTTTAATTTTTACATACATAAGTGATCAAAAGAGAATGGCTAGGCGGCGCACCTCGACATTTGATGCGATTAATCACGAAAGATCGTCGTTGAAGATGCCAAATAACTTGTTGAATTATCCAGTTACTATTTTTCTTATCATCAATTGCTGTCTGATTTAATATACGCTAACTAGTATTATTTTTCCTACATGCTGGAAATATTCAACAGCTTTTGAATAGACATATATATATATATATATATATATATATATATATATATATATATATCTTGTAAGAAATGTAAGTACCGGCATGCACTCTGCGTGTACAGATACATTGATTCATATTTCTTATGATTTTGCAGGCGTCTTTATTTACAAGTATATTTACTTCTTCTATATTGTTTTAATGCAGTCTGGTAATATCAGCATTACATTTACACAATTTATTCATTGCTTAAAAGCAGATATCTCTTATGAAATAAGTACGATATAAGGAAAATATTCGGGATATTCCGAATACACGTTCATCTTGGCTTTCACAATTCGCTCACCGTTCACTTAGTGCTCGCGTTAGACCGATCTCTGCCACCGTTCACTTGGTGTTTGCGTTTGATTGCTTTCTGCCACCGCTCACTTAGTGCTCGCGTTTGAGCGGTTTCTGCCACCGTTCACTTAGTGCTCGCGTTTGAGCGGCTTCTGCCACCGTTCAACAAGCTGCGGTCAGCGTTTACACACCGTTCGTTCTGCGTTCATTCACCGGTCAATTGGGAAAGTAGCACTTCTCAGGAACTGTCGATCAACTATGGTGATTATTTTCGAGAAGCCTGAACTAAACTGCGATTGATTCATTGTTTGTTTGTTTTATGTCCCGTCGAAAATTTTTCACTCATATTGAGACATCACCAGCTGTAGGTGAAGTACCACAAATTTAGACCTATGCTTAGCGCTCAGGACCGTAGCAGTGAGGGTTCTTTAACGTGCCAACGCCTACCGTGACACGGGACCTCCGTTTTTATGGTCATATCCGAAAGACCCGTGATTCTCACTTCTAAATGCCGAGCGTTTGGCCAAGGAGCAATCACTACCTATTTTTCGTCTTAGGTTTGACGCGGCCGTGCCACGAGCGGGGCTCGAACTCACGACCTCCCGGTTACGAAGCGAACGCTCTAACCACTGAGCTACCGCGACTAAACTGCGAAGTTGGATTGGTTCGATTACCGACTCCAGTGAAGTCATCAACATTTACATCAAAACGCACTTCGTTGTTACCATAGGGGAGTCTACCAGTTGACTACCATATTCTTTTCAATAAAGAATTGGTAATGTTTATTATAGGATTTAAACTTTCCTCTATGATATTTCAAGGTGAGAAAGTGAAGATTCCTATAAGGAGTACAAAATTAAGAGTAGGGTAACGCGTACCCTTGAAGGTCGAGTCTAAAAAAGAAAAGAAAATGAAAAACAAAAACCAAAACGAACAAACAAACGAAAAAAAACAACAACAACAAAAAAAAAACAACAACAAAAAAAAAAACAAAGCAAAAGCAACAACAAAACAATGAAGTTGAAATTTGAACTTGTCTGAGATTTTACTCAACATTGTGCTCAAATAAAAGAAAACTCAATCTTAACTTCGCGATTTTTTCAAGAAATCCAGATCAGGTATCCAGGAGGAGTAAACAAATTGGTGTGTAACGAATGATCCAACAATTGCTATAAAGCATGTCAGACATCATTCGATTAAATGACATGTTCTATTTAGAAATAAGATCATTGTAACGACTATAGAACTTGCGAAATGTTGACTCCAAAGGAGACTGTTGGAATCCCTGTAACATCTGATTCAACTTATTTGTAACTAGCCTGCTTCTATTCAAAAACCAACCATACACAGAGCACCCCCTCACACCTCCAACGCATCGAACAATGTTTCTACATTAATATGGCAAGTTGAAGATAGAGAAGCTGACGTCATTCTGTTTGTCATGAAGTTGATTTGTTAGTTTGCCGTTAACATCTATGTTCAATGAAATATCCAAGTATAAAGCCGATATGGAAGGCTCTGTAGTGTCTTATTTCTAGTCACTGGGATATATCCACACACACACACACACACACATACACACGGAGAGACTTTTTAATACAAGAAGTTTGGTTCAAAGTGCAACATCGTCCTACCATATCTTACTGTCCACTGAAACGATTGTACGTGGAAAAACCTGCTGAAGTCGACAGTCTCCTTAAATTGATTAAAATTGCGTTTTCCCTGCTAACTTTTTTGGTAATCTTGCACATTATTACAATCTATATCTACATTTCTGGTGTAAGGAAGTTCGTTCCTCAGCTTTTGAGCACAACTGCACAGGATGCTATAACTGAGTAAATATTTGTTTAGTACTTATTCTATTGGTCCAGATATATTATATATTTGCTACTTATCGAACTGAAAATTTTATGTCTATTCAAATTTTGAAATGGTTTGGAAGGACTATTTCGCGGCGGACGGATTCTTTAGTAAAAGAGATCTAAATTTAGCACAATTTTACAGTTTGTTTCCTCCAACATACCATCAATAATTATGCCCGTTGTATTTCAGTGTATATTTCAACAAGTAGAAGAGACCTTTAAATGTTGTAATTTCATTCATTTGGGTGATATGTTTTTGTTTATATTGGTAGAAGACATGAGTGCGTATTTATTCGATGTAATGATTGATTTACGTTGCTTGTGTTGATACTAACAAACACACCAGGTTTATGTGACTATTAAATTGTATGCAAAAGGTCAAATTTAATTCACTGTAGCTCAATAAGTAGTGACCCCAGTGTGCCATGTTTGATTTCACAACTCTCTTCATTGTAGAAATCAATAATAATTTATACTCTCCAAATATTTCCAAAACTCAGATGCGAACCTTCTTAAACGTACTTGTAATTAACATCTGCAGCTTGATCATATATGCATATTTTTTATAACATTGAAAGTCTTTCACGTATACAATGAAAGGGGGAGGACCCGCCTACTCCGAAATAAATTACCTTGTGCAATTTCCCTCTGTATTAATTATTTAAATTATTTTAGAAAGAGAATTTACGTTACATAACTTCATTCCCAATTGTTTTTATGTACATGCATTAAGTAGTCATATTACGAATAATATAACTTACTTGTTTAAAAAGTATTAGTTATTCCATAGCAGTTCTATGCTAAAGGGGATATAATATAACCGTTTTGTGTGGGTGCGTTAGTTGGTTGAATGTATTAATGTTTAACGTCCCGCTCGAGAATTTTTACGTCGCCAATGGCGGTGAAGGGCTGCAAAATTTTAGGCCTTTGAGCAGGGAGGGATCTTTATTGTACCACATTTACCACATTTGCTGTGACACGGGGCCTCTGTTTTTGTGACCTCATCCGAAGGATCTCCCCATTTAGTCGCCTCTTTCGACAATCAAGGGGTACAGAGAACCATTCTAAATGGCGATGGGATCCCCACGGGATATTGTGTGGGCGAGTGTATGTGTATTGTAACACTGAAGTGGTTTACACTCTGCGTTATCAAACGAGGAGGACCCTTTTTGAATTTGGAGTTCAAAGGTCAAGGTCACTATTGGTCTTCATAGAATAAGCTTGTAGACACTCATTGCGATGGAATATTTCTTGCCTTGCAGAACTCTTTGTTTGTATTGGTATATTCAATCCTCAAACGGATATGACTGACCCACATTTTACAGTATCATTGCTTCCTCGCTGTTTATTTATATTTTTGAGTAGGTCACGAAGTGTAGATTTCAAGTTCGATAAGTGAGGCGCATTTTTCAGACATGGACCTCTTTCGGCATCGATTGATAATTATTCTGGACATTTAGATTTTGTGGACTGATACTTTTTGCATTGACGCATACCACTCTACTTATTTTTGCAGAAAACAGTAATTTTGAAAATGGTTTCCTGTGACATTTAAGAAAAGATGTACAGTTATGGATTTCCATATTTAAATGAAGGAGCAACAAGGCAATTAAGCTGTGAATAAACTGATTCTAAACCACTGTATTTCATTAGGATTAGCACATATTCATATACTAAAATATCAATTCTTACTGAAACTTGCAAGGAACATTTTGAAGGGTTGTAAATACCGCATTCTAAGATCACCCAGCCCCGTGGGGATCCAGGTTGCTAGAATAGATCCTCAGTACCCCTTGCTTGTCGTAAGAGGCGATTAAATGGGTGGTCCTTCGGATGAGACCGCAAAAACCGAGGTCCCGTGTCACAGCAGGTGTGGCACGTAAAAGATCCCTCCCTGCTCAAAGGCCTAAATTTGCAGCCCTTCACCGGCAATGGTGACGTCTCCATATGAGTGAAAGATTCTCGAGCGGGACGTTAAACAACATATAATCAATCAATCAACCTAAGATCACCCACGGTGGTTTTGAAGATACTATACTTTGTAAAGGTTCTTTGAATATGTTGAATAAGATTTGACTTGTGAATCGGTTGAGAAGGAATTTGGTAGATGCAAAGAAAACATAAAACATGTGGTTCTATATTATAAATCGTCAAATCATGACGAGTTGTGGTAATCACATTTGAAACATAAAACTTTGAATTTCTCATTGTAACTAGAATTCTCACCCAAGACAATGATTATTGCTACTGATATTTAAATAGAGACACGGTCAACTATAACTCATTAGGAAAAGGGGAATTTTAAATCTCGAAAGCAAAATAATTTGATTTTTTATCTGGTTATGTGCATGTGGCTTGAGTTTACTTTTCAAAACCGCTGATAAAATTACACATTTAATCCACACATTCATCCATTTCAGCTTTAGTTACGCAATTTGTTATGTCATGACTATTAAAACTAATGATCGAATACAAATACACGGATATTTTAATATAATCGTTACAGTCTTCTTTCGAGTCCGTAGAGGACCGAAATTAGTAATTAGTATACGACCTTATTTCTTCTTCCCAATGAATAAAATAAGTCAGAAGAATTCTCCCCAAAATTGAATGCAAAAATCCCCAAAAGACAATAATTATTACAAATAAATTCAGCAATATAATTGTAAACTCACGTTTCATTCTTTTTGTCTTTTATTAATTATATTCCTCCTGACGAACAAGTGAAGAATGAGAGACCAATCTCATAAATTCTATAAAAGATACAAAATTAAGAGAAAGGCAAACACGGATCCCTGGACATGCCAGAGGTGGGTCAGGTGCGGAGGAGGAGTAAGTATCCCCTGTTGACCAGTCACGCCCGCCGTGAGCTCTATATTTTGATCAAGTAATGGAGTAACACATAGTTAAAATCAGTACGTAAAAAACGGTCCACTAATTGGTATGAAATACGCCAGGCAGCATTCGATAGTGATAGTTTGTATTTGCAAATTAGATCACCGTTTATTGGTGGAAGAGAGAACCCAGATAAAATGTACCCGGGAAGAGACCACCGACCTTCTGAAAGTAAACTGGCAAACTTTCTCAAATATATCAGCGCGAGCGAGAATCGAACCCGAGTCGACTAGAGGTGAGAGGTCTTGTGAATTTGATCGCGATGCTGTAACCACTCGGTCAAAGGGGTCCATTAGATGAGAGGCATCAGCATCATGTACATGTGATAGTGGAATATTGTTTTAAAAATGTGGGGAGTTGACGATGGAGAAACTGAAGTCATAAAGTTGTACTGGTTATTTGCCGTTGACATCTATGTTCAATAAAGAATCCAAACATGAAGTAGATATGGAAGACTGTGTGGTGTCTTTTATTTCAAGTTCACAGGAACATATCATCTCGTAGAATAGGACCTCATTATCCTTTGGTTGTCATAAGAGCTACTAAATGCGGCAGTCCATCGGATGAGATTGCAAAAGCCGAGGTTCATTGTCACAGCAGGAGTGGCAAAAGATAATTCCCTTCTCAAAGACCGTAAGCGCCGAGCATGGACCTGGAAATGGTGACGTATCCACATAAATGAAAAATTATCGAGCTCAACAACATACAGCCAACTAACCACAGGGATATATTGAATCGACATATGAGTGAAAATAAATAAAACATCGTCGATATAGCGAAATGTGGAGTTGAAGGTCACAGCAAGATATTTTTTCTTCTTATGTAGAAGCTTTTGAATTAATCAATTTATATGGTTGTTATAACAATTTAGTTTTCCAAAATCCAATTCAGCTTTTTCAATGGGATAAATGCTGTCTGACTTTCATACGAATTGTTAGGCCGTTCTTGGTACAGATTCTGACTACGGATTACTGCGTTTACTTGATCAAGATATAGGGCTTACAGTGGGTGTGACCGTCGACAAGGGGCACTTACTCATCCTAGACACCTGATCCCACATCTGTTATATCCAGGGGTCCTCCGTGTTTGCCCAGCTCTCTAATTTGTATTCCATGTAGGATTTGCGAGATTGATCACCGTCCGTTATCTTCACCTTTTCTATATAGGAATATAAAAAGAGGTCTGCTAATAATAGAAAACAATATGAAAATTCCAAAAGACTGTTGGAAAACTTGATCATTAAAGACTACGTATATATTGTCAATGAACTAAATCTACAAAATTTGTAAAGGAATACAATGAGCTTTACCCGAATGAAGACACCTTGTGATTGACATGTATATATAGCACTGTGGGTTGTGAAACAAAATTGTTTAATTAAGAAAAAGCTACAAACTAATCCAAAATACAACTCAATGTAAATTAGGTGTATTTTGACAGGTCGATAAATTAAGATTCCGCGCAAGTCAAACTGATTTGATTTCCTCTACACTCTCTAGTCCTATTTTCGACATCAGCATCACATGGTATATAGGAATGCTTTGACAACATGCTTGTCACCCAACTGGACTCTTAATTCTGTATTTCGTAATTGAAAATTATATAAAAACAACGCTCAAATTTTCCGGAAATATATAGATTTTTCTCGGTAGTTTTACAGACACAAACGCTGCTGGAAATTATTTCCTTTAATCATCAATGGAGGGCAAGGTAGACTTGTTTCATTGAAATAAGATTGACTGAATATGAAAATAGACAGCTAGATTCCCTGCTTTTCGATAAAACGTAGGTTCGCTGGGAGTCGTCATGGAAACTCGAAATCAGTCACGTTTCATTTTTCAACTGTCGTAAAATGGCTGAAATATTACCAGAATGATTTTAAAGCCGAAAACCGTCCAATTCAGTCATTTAAGATTTTCAATTCAATGAACTCAATTTTGACGAGACAAATAGTACCGGAAATGCCCTTGGTGTTTATTGGGGATTCAAGCATGCGTGGACACCTTAGGAGTGTTCTAACACGCTAACATCAGATTTTGTTTGTGTTTCTGCATTCTTTGCGGCAAGAAATTTCTTTACTGGACAAGTAGAATAAGTATACTATATGAATTTAGAGGCGGGGTGGGGGAAAATGGACGATTCAAAGAATCTTATCAGTTTCTTTTTGACAGAATGTTGGGAGGAGGGGGTGGGGGTGAGAACAGTCTGATGATTGAACAAGTCAGGATTATGATAAATTATAACAAACACATTTCGGGGTTGTTTCTTATTCATCGTGACCACTAACGTTTTTGCAGTACACCTTTGGAAGATTTCTCGTGTGACTACGCTGATTCAGGAAGTCAGAAATGACAAAAATCGCTTCATATTGGTTAGCATTAACTGGGATTAAAATCAATCCTTTTAAATCCAGTAGGCAAACGGGCTACCAACTCTTCAAATGTTCCTTGCCTGAAATATTTACAAGCCCGTATAAATGAAAACACTTGTCGAAACGTTCTTTTCCTATTAATATTTTAAATATTTCTCACATTAAATCATAATTTTATCTAACGGTTCGGTTGGTGAAGGCTTTAGGTATCACACCTGTTATTATCCAGGTGAAAGCTTCAGCTATCACGCCGGTTATTGTTCATTTAAATTGAATTTAGTTCAAAAAATGATCTTTTCCATACTCTTCTACCCCATGGGGATCCGGGTTAGAATAGATCTTCAGTACTTCTTGCTTGTCTTAAGAGGCGACTAAATGAGGCGGTCCTTTGGATGAAACCGCAAAAACCGAGGTCCCGTGTCACAGCAGGTGTTGCACGATAAAGATCCCTCCCTGCTCAGAGGCCCTAAGTGCAGAGCATGGGCCGAAATTTTACAGCCCTTCACCGTCAATTGTGTCGTCTTCATACGAGTGAAAAATTCTCGAGCGGGACGCTAAACAACATATAATCAATCAATCTTTTGTTTCATTTTCCCTTATCGTTTTGTCTTCATTGGTACACTCTAATTCAGGAAATTTGTTGAAATAACCGATCAATGAGGGACTAGCTGAGACTAGTACCCGATGTACATTATGTTTTCATACTTTTGAAAAATACGTTCTTTTGAGGGTAATCTTGTTCGTGGGTGAAAATAATGAGAAAATGCCGTGAATGGTGAAAAGGTAGATTAGGCCTGTAACAGAATTTATCAACTCAACAAATTGATTTTTAATGATTACTTATTTTCCTATATACAGTAATATATAGTGAAAATAATACTCATGTGATAATTTCACCCCTTGGCGAGAGCGCCACGTGATGATGATAACAGGAAATATACGATGTTGTGTAAATGTTCGAACCCAAACGTGCCATTTAAAATTCCATAATTTATTAACTTGCCAGGTCGATTTTAAATGGTAATGTAAATATTTAAATCATTGTGAATTTAAATATTTTTTCATAAATCAAAGCATAACAAACAAAATCTATCATTTTGATGAGAGGTTATTGTTAATATTGACATTGTAACCAGAGAGACTGAGGCAATTCTGGTCACCACATCGGCCAGATTCTACAGAGTTTGCAGGATATACCAGTATTTAATAGCTTTAGGCGAGCGGGCAACTGCCCATTTCAATCTCTGTATAATATTGTTATGAATATTTCATTTATAAGCGATTCATTTTCATATTAAATCTACTCCATTACATTAATTTTTATCTAGACATTAACCCGTGCATACACGGGTGGATATAAGACAATTATTATAGTGCATTTGGAAGTAAAAATCAGAAGCTATGGAAAGCCGTTATTTGAATAAAAGTAGAAAGTATGTGTATTGTTAATTACAGGTTTGTTGTGATTTTTCTGTTTTGAAAGTGGGAGTTGTGTACTGAATAATGTGATGTCTCCATATAAGTAAAATAGTATTGGGATTCTATTAAGCTTTCATTGAAAATAAATACTTATCTTCAAATTATTAAACATATCCCTAAACGAATTAAAGAGAGGTTAATTTCAATAAATAAATTCGATTGACTCATTTCAAGTAGAAATAGGTTAGATTTCTTATTGAAATAGAGACATTTTTAATAGACTTTGACCCTTCCTTTAACTGAGTTAGAGATATAGGCTAATAAGAAGAATACAGATTGAAGATACAGTCTTAATATTTTTTGGATATTTTAACTACTTAGACCCATTTCAAATAATTGAACATAATTATGGAAAATTATGATTTTGTTATTGTTCTTTTTAAGTAGTTGTAACTGACGAAAACCTTCAAATCTTTTCTGCATATGTTACAAAGTATAATCACATATTTTTTTTAATTCAACTCCACTTATGCTCAGTTAAATTAAAGATAGGTCAAATTATTAGAAATGAGGCACAGAAGTAGCTAAGTTGTGACCGCATTCCCATGAAAGTTGAAAAACGAGAGAGTTGAAAAAGGAATAAGAAATTAATGTATTTCGTTATGGGACTCCCCAACTCCCCAATGGCTGTGATAATAAGGCAAAGTATGTTTTGGAATCAGGTACCTAGGAGGAGTATACATCCCTGTCGTCAAGTCATATCCCAAATCTTCATCATAGACGGAGTAATCAGAGTGCTAAGAAGGGCATTGTAATTGATATGAAACATGCCAGACAACATTTCACCTAATGGAAGGTTGCATTGACAAACTAGATCGTTATGACGACAATAGAATTTGCGAAATGTTGACCATAAACGAGACTGTAGTTTCTACAGTAACATCAACTTGTTTATGTTTGTTTGTTTGTTTGTTTGTTTTACGTCCCGTCGATATTTGTCACTCATATTGAGACGTCACCAGCTGTAGGTTAAGTGTCACAAATTTAGACCCATGCTTAGCGCTCAGGGCCGTAGCAGAGAAGGTTCTTTAACGTGCCAACGCCTACCGTGATCTCCGTTTTTAAGGTCATATCCGAAAGACCCGTGATTCTCACTTCTAAATACCGAGCGTTTGGCGAAGGAGCAGTCACTACCTATTTTTCGTCTTAGGTTTGACGCTGCCATGGCACGAGCGGGGCTCGAACTCACGACCTCCCGGTTACGAAGCGAACGCTCTAATCACTGAGCTACCGCGACCGGTGTTTATCAGTATTTTGACTCGATTTAAAAATTTATCATATGCAGGCAAAATATCTTGCGTATCGAATCAGTTGAGAGATGTGAAAACCTAATGCAAGTGATAATGGAATATTACCATAGAGATACAATGGAACTTGACGACGGAAAAATTAATATCATCCCGTTCGTCATTAAGTTGAATTGCCAGTTTGCCGTCAGCATCTATTTTCAATAAAAAGTCTATGTAGGAATAAAATGATAAAGACTCTGTGTCTTTTATTTCAAATTCACTGGGATATACCGAATCGACATATGAATGAAAATGATCATTGTTAATAGATAAAACGTCGTCGATATATTTTAATGTCGAATTGAAGGCCACAGCAAAAGATTTCTTCTTATGTAACAAATATACAATCTAAATTATATTTTGAATCTAAACAAGTGTTAGAATATTTGAGTTTTTATTGGACCAGTCAAAAATATTGCAATAAATAATAAAGAAGATTGTGTGTTATTTTCCATGTACATGTATCTTTTCATCAAGAAACATAATCTCTCTCTCTCTCTCTCTCTCTCTCTCTCTCTCTTGTCAAGTTAATTTCTTTAGCACTTTCGTTAAAATATGTGAATTTCTTAAAAAAAACAAACAAACAAAAAACCATGTAAATATCGTTGTCGTCGTCTGCAACATTCACTTTTGACTGCGCATTCAAAATGACTTCGGAGGTGAAAAAACGCAAACCAAACTGGTCCGACGACGAGATGAAGATTCTCGCTACCTGTGTGATAGAGAAAAAGGACATTTTGTTTGCAAAATTTTCCGCAGCTGTGACGAATGAAAAAAAGAAAGCTACGTGGGAAGATATCACAAAGCAGTAAGCACATACATGTATACAAATATAGCTTTAAGAACTTATGATTCTATATTACCGATCAAAAATCTTAAAAATTTGATTAAAAAATAATACCACAGGGGCTAAGCACGTTGTATGACCCCGAAACTCCTCGTAACCATTAATAAAGGTAACGAGGAGTTTCGGGGTCATATAACGTGCTAAGCCCCTGTGTGTAATACATGTACATTTAATCTATATGTTACATTAAATTCATTATAACTTTTTATGGTCAAAAACCTAGTGAAAAATGATTGTTGTTTTTTTTTTTTTTTGAAATATCTTAATTCGAACATAAAAGTATACAACGAAGGTAGACGTATGATTCGAAGTTTTATTTTGTGTATGTGTGTGTCGGGGGGGGGGGGGGGGGGGGGGGGGGGGGGGGCTCCGTACTCCAACCTCAAATTTCTATTTTGGGGGAGGGGGGGGGGCTCCGTACTCAAAGTGGGGGGGGGGGGAGCTAAGCCTATGATAACACATGTTTTTGCAAAAAAGAGTGGGGGGAGGGAAGGGGGGGGGGGGCTAAGCCTATGATATACATATCTTTGCAAAAAAAAGGGGGCAACCCCCCCCCCCCCGGTTCCGACGCCTATGTAATGTATATTTTAATAATTATTGTAGAATAAATTCTTCTTCTGGCCACTGTAAAAGGGAGACAGAGGAAGTGAAAAAGAAATGGAAAGATGCGCGATCCATTGTCAAAAAGAAGGAAGCAGGCAGAAAGTTGCCATTTTTAATGTTTACGTCTGAAGTTACGCCTGCCTTTGACCAGGTGTAGATTTTGGTCTAAACTTAAGGCTGGCGTAAAGTTACGCCTTTTAGTGAAACGGAAATTAGTCCAATTTATTGGCGTAAGTCCGGATTTACGCCGGCGTAAAGTTACGACGGGCGTACGCCCTTTAGTGAAACGGGCCCCTGAGCGCTAAGCATAGGTCTAAATTTGTGGTACTTCACCTACAGGTGGTGACGTCTCAATATGAGAGAAACATTATCGACGGGACGTAAAATAAACAAACAATAAATCAAAACAAGATTGAATAATGTTAGTTATCTTCACCTTTACATTCTAAAGAAGAACACCGAAGCTGTGTACGTCATCTTAATAGTTGCACCAATGAAATCTATTGGTTATATTAAAATACTAGGATACAAATTGTTTTCGCATTCATTTGCAAATATTAAAGAATGCAACTTAAATTAAACTTAAACAGAAAAAATATGACTAAAATGGTTTTTAAAAGTGGAAATTCAAATTCTTCATTAGAAGAATATGCGCATTATATTGTCCCATTTTGTAAATAATGTTTGATTAGATATTGTATTTACGAAATTGATTACTGTCGTTATCTTCATTTTTTCATATATAAATCCCATGGGGATCCGTGTTGTTAGAATAGATCCTCAATACCCCTTGCTTGTCGTTTCTCGTAAGAGGCGACTAAATGGGGTGTTCCTCCGGATGAGACCACAAAAACTGAGGTTCCTTGTCACAGCAGGTAAAAGATCCCTCCCTGCTCAAAGGCCATAAGCCCCGAGCATAAGCCTAAATTTGCAACCCTTCACCGGCAATGGTGACGTCTCCATATGAGTGTTGTTGCTTTATTGTTGTTTGTTTGTTTCACGTCCCATCGAGGATTTTTCACTCATATTGAGACGTCACCAGCTGTATGTGAAGTACCACAAATTTAGGCCTATGCTTAGCGCTCAGGACCGCAGCAGTGAGGGTTCTTTAACGTGCCAAAGCCTACCGTGACACAGGACCTCCGTTGTTAAGGTCATATCCGAAAGACCCGTGGTTCTCACTTCTAAATGCCGAGCGTTTGGCGAAGGAGCAATCACTACCTATTTTTCGTCTTAGGTTTGACGCGGCCATGGCACGAGCGGGACTCGAACTCACGACCTCCCGGTTACGAAGAGAACGCTCTAACCACTGAGCAATCTCGTAGTTCCTATAACAAATCAGGGAAATAGGTTAAACACGAACCCCTGGATTCACCAGAGTTGGGATTAGGTGCCTAGGAGTAAGCATCCCCTGTCGACAGGTCACACCCACCGTGAGCCCTACATCCCGATCAGGTAAACGGAGCAATCCGCAGTCACAATCGGTGTGCTAATAACGGTGTAACAATTGGAATGAAACACGTCAGACAGCATTTAACCTAATGGAAAGTTGTAATGGCAAACTAGAGCGTTATAACGACCATAAAATGTGCGACATGCTGACTTTAGACGAGCTTGTACAAACGTCTTACGAATGGTGGAGTCCTGTATACATCTCAGTTAAACGTAGGCTTCGTTAAATGGAGTCTTTACTTGTTCAATGATACTTGCATTTTAACCTTGTTCTCAGGTACTCAACAGGATAAAGTGATAAGAAATTCGCTACCTTTAATCAAATACCAACGTTTTAAAAATTGAAATCGGAAGCTGCATATTCTATGAGCCTAAAGATTATTTATTCCGATTACGAAATACATGTACGGTCAAATACTTTTGTTGTTCTTCTGTGGTGTACAACATGGTGGAATGTAAAAAGTGATGTATTGTGTGGGGATTTCATAGGAAGAGTGCATATTCAACAAACGCCAAGGGGACATAAATCGGATTTTCCTCGGTACAAACTAAATAAAAAAGGCCAGACGATTTGGTATCACTTTTATGAAACGCTGTTAATATGTCTGTAAGTGATCTTTAAGGATATGTAAAATACGAAGTGTTATACACATATTGTTGAATAACTCAATAATCTCCATTTATGACATGCGACGAAACGAAAACATCTTTTGATAAGTGCTCAAATCCTAGAATAAAAATCTAAAACGATGTTAAAAAAAACGTATGAGAATATGTACAAAACCACTGGGAATCATTATCGTGTAATTGGAATCACATGATCAGTGTTCATACAATCGACATGAGTGCAGTATTATCGTATTAGATAAACTCCAGACAGTCTTGCCGACATAATGCTCACTTTGTCTTCGATTCGTTAAAGAGACAATAAAAATGTACTTATAATGTCATCTACTTGGAATTAAAAATACAAGTAAGGTTTCTTAAAACGAAAGCACCCAAAATGTACAATAAAAGAAAGTGGTACGACAAAATTGAGAATTTAAAAGTTAATCAAAATGTATTTCAGTCCATATTTGTAAAGAATAACGCAGTGACATAAAAACGTAATATCGTCACGCATTGGAGTTGTCTTCAGGAGAAATTTACCAAATTCAAAGGCAGCAAAATGTTCATTTCCCTGTCATATTTTTATAGATATGGAATTACGCTTTTAATTTTAAGAAATATATTTCATGTCGAATATCAGCGATATGCCCCTTTCCATCATTTACTAAATGAAGGTACATATATACGTTCACATATATTTCTCATTTTCAACAACGATGAGTCTTATTTAAAGTAAAAATTATTTCCGTGAAAGTTTACTAACTCAAAGATAAAATGAGAAAAAAGTTGTTGCTTGTGTCAATGTAGTATCTGCATGACGCTGAATAAAACGTTCCCATTCGGATGATTGTGTAGAATCAGCCAATATAAATAAAGGTCTCACGGCGGATGTGACTGGGGATATTTACACCTCCTAGACACCTGACCGCAACAGAGAATGGACTTAAATCAAAATTTTGATATCTTTTATCTTAAATATTTATCAAATACAGATGTTTAGAAACTGCTGTTATATTTGTTTTTAAAAATCAAATACAAACTTTTGCTGAAAAGTTTATTTGTTTATGATTTTTTCTTTTCCAAAAGTTAGCTAGATTTGATTGATTGTATATTGTTTAAAGTCCCCTCGAGAATCTTTCACTTATGTGGAGACGTCACCAATGCATGTGAAAGGCTGCAAAATTTAGGCCAATGCTCGGCATTTACGGCCTTTGAGCAGGGAGGGATCTTTACCGTGCCACACCTGCTGTGACACAGGGCCTCGGTTTTTGAGGTCTCATCTTAAGGACCACGGTATTTATTCGCCGCTTACGATAAGCAAGGGATACTGAGGAATTACTCTAACCCGGATCCCCACGGGGTAGCTGGATTTCAATTTTATACTCGTCTATTCTCAGTGTATGGTATTAGGGCCAGATCCCACTTTTGGTGTGTCCAGGAGTCCGTATTTGTCCTACTCTCAATTTTGTATGCTAATACAGTTTATGGGATAAAACATTGTTCGTTATCTTCACTTTTATATTTTCACTCGCCATGGCCTGGTAGTTAGGGACGCTCGGAACGCCTGGGTTCAATCGTCGATCTCAGTGGAGCAGCCAACCCACGACATTTAATAGGTAGTTATTATTCCTTCGCTAAGCACCCGGTTACAAAAGTGAAAAACACAAGGTTCTTCGAATATGACCTTAACAACAGAGGTCCTGTTTCAAGGTAAAAGTTTGGCATAATAAAGATGCCTTACTGAGGACCGTCCTTGGTTGAAAATTTGTGGTGCTTCATGTGAACTGGTGACGTCGATACGTGAGTAAAAACACTGGAATGGGACGTAAAACAACTTATAAACCAAAAGACGTTTTTCACCAATTCACATTTGAGAGGAAATCTAATTGCCATATATTTACAGCGATATTAATTGTGACTCGACTAATACGGCCAGAATAAGTGGACGACAGACACTTCCTTAGATCAACATATAATATTCTGATCTGAATTAATGAGCCAATAACATTATTCCATTGTGTCCATTGCATTTTAGGTAATTGTTAAGATGCTGATTGTGTCAGATGGGTAGGAAATGCTCTGATGGCATGCACTATAAACTGAAGAAATTTACGACCATCGTGTCTTCACCAAGTCTGCCTCACTGGACAATGTTCGCTGCGGCTATTAATGTAAATAAAATTAATGCTTGATGCCGAGCTGAAATTGTCAGTCCTAGGTGCAGTGCATTGATGACGTATCAATATGAGTGAAAATTTTTCGAAGAGACGTAAAACAAATAAGTAAACATCTCAAATGAATATTGTATAAAACAAAACGGTTACTTAATATTGTAACCTGTTCCTGGCTTCCTGCTATAGACATGTCTGGATCAATGATAATTTGTGGCACTGTATTTTGTATTTCTATATTTATTCCGTCCGGGTGCTCCCGAATATTTTGACATGTTTCATGTGTTCCGTTAGTTAAGTTATTCATTTACGAATTTGGAGCGATCGCAAGTCATTATCATGTACTTATGTGAATTGCCTTCAATGCTTCATGTTCTAATTACCTGTAATAATTTCTTGAGGGGTTGTGGTAGAATGTCGGGTGATAATTTTGGCAGCCATCACTTTGTTCTGGGTGCAGTATTTCGTCGTCATTTCCGCTTTGGTGACGAAAACATTTACGATGGTTGCGAGATAGTATTTACTATACGAATCATTTAGACATGGAAATTAATGCTCTTTAAAAATTTGAAATTAAGACTTCATTGCTATTTATCACATACTACATAACCTGGACCGGTCGCGGTAGCACAGTGGTTAGAGCGTTGGCGTCGTAACCGGGAGGTCGTGAGTTCGAGCCCTGCTCGTGCCATGGCCGCGTCAAACCTAAGACGAAAAATAGGTAGCCAAAACCTCGGTATTTAGAAGTGAGAATCACGGGTCTTTCGGATATAAATTAAAAAGGGAGGTCCCGTGTAACGGTAGGTGTTGGCACGTTAAAGAACACTCACTGCTACGGCCCTGGGCGCTAAGCATAGGTCTAAATTTGTGGTACTTCACCTACAGCTGGTGACGTCTCAATATGAGTGAAAAATTCTTGACGGGACATAAAACAAACAAACGATCAATCAATCATACTACATAACCAGTCTTACCTGTAGGAACTATATTTATTAATGGTATCGTTGTTAGTAACTGTATTCATTCTCACACAAGACAAAACATGTTTAGCCCACATGTACAAGATATTGGTATATTTACTTGCCTACATTAACTAATCAAGCTTTCTAATGTTTTTTTGCTTTGATGTAATTATTTGTACCTATGAATGTTTCCTTCATGCTTTTTACGGTAGCCTGTACGGAAAACTGTGTGGGAGCTGATGCAACCGAAGAAGTCGCGGATTGGTTAGAGGCCTGTACGGCGTAAATCTATTGGTTGGTTTTAGTCATGTGGTTTAGAGCCAAAGGTTATATATGTAAGCTCGCTACGATTTTTTATGGCAGGTTTCCACAAGTTGCACGGCGGCAATATTTAAATACCTTCGAATAAGAAATTAATGCGAGATTATTCATGATGTAATAATTATAGTAAAAACTTAGTTAGAAATTTCCTACCACACTGGACAACCAAAACTCGTATTTCTGAGGAATTAATATACTATTTTATACGTGTATAAGCCTGCCGTAGTGCACAGGGTTCAACCACATGAGGAAATTTATATTGTGCCTTTTCTGGTTATTCATCATAATAAATGCAGAATATATTGACTAAAAAGTTTGTTGTATTCTTCACCAGAGGGACTGATTGATATTGTTTATTGACTTCAAATGATCTTTGGAACTATCCTGACATGAGTGGATATCTGCTGAGGATTCAGAAATACGCAAGGAACCCCTTCTTCATGGATAGCTTATAATATCATTTTGTTTTTGTTTGTTTGTTTGTTTGTTTATAGCCGCCTGAGCAATGTTTCAGCTATCCGGCGGCTTATAATATCACAATTTATCTATCGATCAAATGATTGTCTAGGGGTTTCAGCCAAAGTGGCGATATTCCAGTCATGTACTGGCTTTAAAGTCATATCAGCCTGTTTTTAAACGTTTTTCGCTGAAGCTCATAATAAGCCTTTTATTTTATCAAATACCATGTCGACTGTCTTTTGATTGCCAAAGGGGTTGAGTTCTCATACAGTGGCCACCCTCACTCTTTGACTTACTACTTTGGTAGTAGACTGGTTAAAACAAATATGGATGTGTCCATGTAGAATGATCAAGGAGAATTCTGAAGATAATGACATTTATTTAGTCAATTTAAAATACAGATTGTTTTGTTTGTTTGCATGTCTTTCTATCCCGTGTAAAATTAATTCATAGAGATTCCATTTAGTGTGCCCAAGACAAACAGTATACTTATTAATTGTTGGTTTAAGGTCCGTATAATGAATTTCAATGTTAACAACTTCGATCGAATTGCTGCTTTCAAAACATTGTCTGCCATAGTGGTGCCACGAAAACCAAATCAGCCAACAAAACGTGATTGATTTATCTTGTTTTCTGCAATAGTAATATTGATTTAGGATGTATATAAAATATATGGCTGATTTAAATTCATATTTTGTAAGCTTGATATACAGGAAAGAGTATCACCGGTCGCGGCAGCTCAGTGGTTAGACCGTTCGCTTCGTAACCGGGAGAGGTCGTGAGTTCGAACCCCGCTCGTGCCATGGCCGCGTCAAACTTAACACGAAAAATAGGTAGTGATGGCTCCTTCGCCAAACGCTCGGCATTTAGAAGATGAGAATCACGGGTCTTTCGGATATGACCTTAACAACGTAGGCGTTGGCACGTTAAAGAACCCTCACTGCTTCCGAGCGCTAAGCATAGGTCTAAATTTGTGGTACAGCTGGTGACATCTCAATATGAGTGATAAATTCTCGACGGGACGTAAAACAAACAATCAATTTAATAGATTTATGTCCCTCAACTGATTCAATAAGCTAGAGCATGTTCTGCATATGATTCGTTTTTAAATTGAGACAGGTTACTAATAAATAAGCTGATGTTAAGTCTCTCAACAGTCTCGTTTGAAGTCAGCTCTTCGCAAATTTAATAGTCGTCATAATCATCTAATTGTCAAAAACTGGACGCCACCAGATAACTGAAAAATTGTTGAGTGTGGCGGAAAGCAATAAATAATCAATCAATCAATCATCAAAAACAACCAGTAATTAGATTGAATTCTGCCAGACAGTGTTTCTTACTAATTGTTAGGCCGTTCTTTACATACTCCTAATCAAAATATAGTGTATGTTGATCCAGGTTGTTAAAATAGATCGTCAGAACCCCTTGCTTATCGTAAGAGGAGACTAAATGGGGTGGTCCTTCGGATGAGACCGCAAAAACCAAGGTCCCGTGTCACAGCACGATAAAGATCCCTCCTTGCTCAAAGGCCATAAGCACCGAGCCCTTCACCGGCAATGGTAACATCTGTATATGAATGAAAGATTCTTCATCGGGACGTTAAACAGTATATAATCAAGAGAGAGAGAGAGAGAGAGAGAGAGAGAATTCATAGCTAGCATCACGTCATTACACGATAGGTGGCGCTGACGAATTATAAGAAGTTAAACGCTCGATATAGAAATATGGCGTCGCGGTCGTATTTACCATGGAGCGTTCCAAAATTGAGGGCAGGATTAGCTACGAAAGGTGCAGTGTTGGCGGCAGAACGTATTGAGAGACATAATATATTTCATTAATACTCTTCCTTGTTGACTATTATCTCTTGATAGGAAGAAGATATCGACCTCATCGAAAAAAACAGAAACACGAATGACGATAATTACCGAACAACGAAGATACGGGACAGTCTGCGTACATGAATAACGTCACCAAATAACATGTTTTACATCGGAAATATTGTCTCATTATTATCTTTAAAGACATAAGTCTCGCATGAAATCATAAAGTGTAAAAATCCCCCGGTACATAATTATACACCTTTGTATGTGCGATAGATAGGCTAGGGTATGAAAATGAATCACGTGGAAAAGAAAACCTGCTAAGGGGCCGTGTTGTGTAATTTATTGTAGATACAAGGCAGAAGAGAAATGAGGATTTTCAGTCCTTTCCCCTGGAAAAAGTATCTCAGTCACTGTGTCATGTCACCAACAGTTGCCGATAGACTACAGTATTTTTTTTTATCAAAGATTGCAGAATTATTTTATAGCAGAGATATGTACAACAATTTTAAGGAAATTGAAATTCGAAACGTGTATGCATATAAGTTTTAATTGCAATATATTTGTATTGTTTTCGATAGCGGTGTTAAGCTCTCTGAAACACCCTGCATTGAAGATGACTATTTTGCGGAAAGTAATCCTTTCTGAATAACATATTTATATAGGAAAAAGTGTTGCTCAATTTCTATACAGGCTGCATTAAATATACATGTAAGATGGGACTACAAAGGGGATGCAATGTCTTTTGTGATGTGGTTTTTCATTATATATTTCACCTTTGCTTGACAATATACATAAAATTGCACAAGTACTATACACATGTATACGAGGCAGTGTTCATTCAAAAGTTTCAACACGAGAAGAAAATACTCTCTTGTCGTGGCCTTCAACATGACATTTACATATATGGACAAGGTTTCATTTCATTCAAATATTGATTAGATATAACTCAGTGAACTCGAAATAACACACCACAGACTCTTCTATATCTGTTTCACGTATATATTTATATTTTATTGAACACTGAAAGCAACGGCAAAAATAATAATACACTTTATGACAAAAGAGATGACTTCATCTTCTCCATCGTCAGTTTCCCATATTTATATAGACATTTGCGTATGAGGTTTTCTTCTTTCAACTGATATGCGAGAGTATGGTCTGTGTATGGTCAGTTTGTAAATCGATTCTGCCTACTAAAAAAATGCTTTACTGTCACAGGGGTTTCAAAACATCTCGTTTGAAGATAGCATTTCGCAAATTCTATGTTCGTTATATTGATATGATTTACAAATATAAGCTATCATTTAGTTGAATGCTATCTAACGTACTTTATTTATGTTAGACCGTTCTTTATATACTGATTTTGAGTACAAATTACTCCATATACCCGATCAAGATATAGCTCAATTGTATTCATTTGTCCCATACAGAAATATATGTATGAAACAGCCCGAACTGCTCAACACGAATATTATTCAATAACAAAATTTCCAGAACGAATCCCATGGGGATCCGGGTTGTTAGAATAGATCCTCAGTACCCCTTGCTTGTCGTACGAGGCGACTAAACGGGGCGGGCCTTCGGATGAAACCGCAAAAACTGGGGGTACCGTGTCACAGCAGGTGTGGCACGTAAAAGATCCCTCCCTGCTTAAAGGCCATGAGCGCCGTGGGCCTAAATTTGCAGCCCTTCACCGGCATTGGTGACTTCTCCATATGAGTGAAAGATTCTCGAACGGAACGTTAAACAATATTTAATCAATCAATCAATCCAGAACGGATCGATGTTTATAAGGATACCAAGTAGGCTTCTATACATTTTCATCGAGACGTGTTTATTATCACATGACATCATAAATCCGGAACCACCAAAAATTATTGTAATAATTGCAAAAGTGCAACGATATTTGCTACATGCAGGGCGATCCTTTTTATATTAAACAACAAAGCCTACTTTACATTAACTGAAACGTCATGGGGGGCAAGTTCTCCGATAAAACAAAATAAGTTTGAAATAGATCTAAAGCACCATACTTTTTTTAATTTTCGAGTGTATACAAGAAATTTATCAGATGCAGGAAGGGGTTTCTTTTGTGTCAGAAATTGCTCCCAACATTTTTCTGATAGATCAATGTAAAAGGAATGTAAATATATAATCTTCAAAGACCAGCATGCACTGTATACTGTGTACCTTTATACTTAGTGCAGCTTGTCACAGTACTTATGAAAATTAGACTTTCTTAAAACACAGTGACAGAAGAAATTGGAACATTTCCAAGGTCACAGTATGAATATCACATTTGCGCAAACTTTATATAAACATGGAGAGTGATTTGATATAATATGATTATTTGACAAGAAATGTTACAGGTATACAACTTTTCTCTCGGTAGCTTTAGTAAATGACAAAATATCATGACATTTTCCCCCGTGATACAACAAAGTATATATGTTCATTGTGACGTCATATAGTGTGAAATGCACAGGTAGATTTATAAAGAGCACTGTGATTGTTCTTGGGAAGCCTTAACCCAGCTGCGAGAGCTCACGGCAGGTGTGAACGGTCAACTGGGGATGATTACTCCTCCTAAGCAACTGATCCCACCTCTGGTATGACCAGTACATATAGATGTCTGTGTTTGCTGTTCTCTTAAATTCACATTTTTATGGGATTGATTACTGGGATTCACTCTTCTTGACATAATTCGAACTCACGACCCCCTCCCCCCGGTTACGAAGCGAACGTTCTAATTTTTGAACGTGGTATAAGTTTAATATTTTCTACTGCTATACATTCGATTTTCTCTTTTATCAGCCGGGTTTTTTTTGTCGTTTAAAGTGTACAGCTGTCGATGACAAATAAGTCTTGGTCTCTTTTGATTCTTAGAATTTGATTGCAAATGTAATATAGTTTCTGGATTCAAAACATAAGAATGTTTTTGATGATTTTGCCCTTATACAACCCACTTCCTGACCTTATGATCTATGTTTCATTATATCTTCCATTTTTATTTGTTTATCAATGAGTTTTCTTACCGGTCGCGGTAGCTCAGTGGTTAGAGCGTTCGCTTCGTAACCGGGAGGTCGTGAGTTCGAGCCCCGCTCGTGCCATGGCGGCATCAAACCTAAGACGAAAAATGGGTAGTGATTGCTCCTTCGCCAAACGCTCATTTAGTAGTGAGAATCACGAGTCTTTCGGATATGACCTTAACAACGGAGGTCACGGTAGGCTACAGCCCTGAGCGCTAATCATAGGTCTAAATTTGTGGTACTTCACGTACAGCTGGTGACGTCTCATTATGAGTGTATAATTCTCAATGGGACGTAAAACAATCAATCATTCATCCGGTTGATTTAGGCCACCTCCGTGGCCAAGTGGTTAGAGCATCGCACAAGGCCTCTCACCTCTAGTCACCGCGGGTTCGATTCTTGCTCGTGCCGATATAATTGCCAGTTTACTTTCGGAAGGGCGGTGGTTTCTTCCTAGGTACATTGTATCTGTGTTCTCTCCTCCACCAATAACTGAAAAATAGTTAAGTGTGGCGTAAAACAACAATCAATCAAATCGGTTGATTTCTTTTGCAAGTAAATATGTCCCGTAGGGATCTAGGTTAGAATAGATCTTCAGTACCCCTTGCTTGTCGTAAGACGCAACTAAATAGGGCGGTCCTTCGGATGAAACCGCAAAAACCGAGGTCCCGTGTCACAACAGGTGTGGTACGTAAAAGATCTCTCCCTGCTCAAAGGCCATAAGCGCCGAGCATAGACCTTAATTTTGCAGCCCTTCACCGGCAATGGTGACGTCTTCATATCAGTGAAAGATTCTCGAGCGGGACGTTAAACAATATACAATCAATCAATCAAGTAAACATTGTCTACCATACATTTTTGTTTTTGTATTTGTGATGCATAAGAAATATCCCCCATTCACCCGTGTTTCCTCCCATCAGTAGAATAATAAAGTATTGGTTTTCATTTTCTATGGAAGATATCCTATCTAAGTTGTACACAAGACACGAATATTGTTTTTTCACATCTTTGATCTTATCCTTGGTAATTTCTACATAATCCTTATCACTTTTTAATGATTTGATAAATTTCCATAAGTTCTTACCTTTATAGAAATCATTAAAAACGACAGGTGAATGGCCTGATCGGAAACTATTTTTATAGATAATTTTAGGTACAGTATGTTGTTGTGAAAAAATCTTGCCTAGTTTCTTTTAATGGATTTTTTTTAAAATTCAAGATGACTTCCACATCATAGAGGTTTAATAAATCCATTATTTTAATAACTTCAGCACTGGCCTGTGGATTAAATTTCTTATAATTCGCCGAGTCTAAATCTTTATACCAAATTAATACTTCTTCTTTCAACATTGTTGGGGAGTTAATATACACATCTTGGGAAGCAAATAGATCTTGCCTATGACGCCACCATCAGCCATAGCACTGTCCTCCTTTTTCAAACCGTTTGAAATCCAGAGTAAACGATTAGAATTGTCGATGACCTGTCTGTCACATGATGATCCGGGTTGTTAGAATATATCCTAAATGGGGCAGTCCTTCGGAGCCGAGCATATGCCTAAATTTTGCAGCCCTTCACCGACAATGGTGACGTCTCCATATGAGTGAAAGATTCTCGAGCGGGACGTTAAACAACATATAATCAATCAAGCTGACCCTCCATACACTTTTGAATTAAAGCTTACAGCACCTTTTTGTGTTCAACCGTGTAATGCCCTCAGCATCCACTGGTGATGGACTCGGTTGCAGACAAGAAATACACGAATCTCTCCGAATCACGGGTCTTTCGGATATGACCTTAAAAACGGAGGTCCCGTGTCACGGTAGGCGTTGGCACGTTAAAGAACCCTCGCTGCGCTAAGCATAGGTCAAAATTAGTGGTACTTGACCTACAGCTGGTGACGTCTCAATATGAGTGAAAAATACTCGACGGGACGTAAAACAAACAAACAATCAATCAATTGAACGTATTTGTCAGTAGCCCGTCTCGATTGACCACATACAGAACATGTTCTTGCATATCAAATCAGTTAAAATTCATAAACATTTTATGCAGACGATAATGGAATATTACTACACAAATATGTAAGTTTACAATGAATAAGCTGAGGTCATTTTGTGCCGGTAACACGTCAGACAGTATTTGATCCAACACCAGACGGTACGAGTATAAGTAAATTAGATCGTTACAAAGACCATAACACTTGCGAAATGCTGACGTTAAACCAGAGTTTGAAACCCTGTAACATAAACTTATTTGTAAGTAGCTGGCCTCGATTTAAACATTGATCATACGCAGAACAGGTTCTTGCGTATCAGCTGAGAAACATAATCACCACATGCATGTGTTAGTGGAATATTACTACACACATGTGTTATTGGAATATTGCTACACACATGTGTCAATGGAATATTGCTACACACATATATTAATGGAATATTGCTACACGTGTGTTAATGGAATATTGCTACACACATGTGTTATTGGAATATTGCTACACACGTGTTATTGGAATATTGCTACACACATGTGTTAATGGAATATTGCTACACACATGTGTTGATGGAATATTGCTACACACATGTGTTATTGGAATATTGCTACACACACGTGTTAATGGAATATTGCTACACACATGTGTTAATGGAATATTGCTACACACATGTGTTATTGGAATATTGCTACACACACGTGTTAATGGAATATTGCTACACACATGTGTGAATAGAATATTGCTACACACATGAGAAGCTGACGATGGAGAAGCCTGAGTTATTAATTTAGCGGTAACAGCTATGTTTAATTAAAATATTTAACTGTGATGCAAAACGAAAATCTCAATAGTCTTTCATTTCGAGTTCACGGGAATATATCAAATTGAGATAAGAATAAAAATTACTGTTATTAATAGATAAAAAGCCATTGATATATCTAAATGTCAATTTGTAGTCCACAGGAAGAGAATTTTTCTTCGCATGTAGAAGCTTTTGAATAAATTCTGCCTCGTACGAATATAAATCATGCCTATGGGAATTCCAACTAACCGATGAAAGACCTAATCACAAAGTACTACGAAGATACTGTCAATGAGGAACTTCAGCAGATTTTTAATTTAGACTTTTGTATTTGTGCGTAAAGTCAGAGCGGTGTTTAACAAAATAATTTTTTGGATGACTGATCACTAAATGTTAATATTTCTTTTTCTATTTTTATTGACGAGGCAACTGTCTATGATGTCGTGAGGAATGGCCATATAAAATGTTGAAAAGTCACACATTGTGATATAACGTTTGATGTTGTTCATTTGAGTTTTGCAATTTAAAATTTATTAAACGTTCTTTAGAATTGTTTAGAATGCACATTTGATTTACAACAATTCTGGCAAATGTAGGAGTAAAATCCCTTGAGGTTTCTCCTTCACAGCTGTTAATATTTTCGTGAGGAGTAAAGATAAGGGCATGGTGGAATATTTACTGTATCCAGCAATGTAGTTTTGTTTGTAAGGGTATTTCTGAAGTTTAGGAATCCAGTACGGTAACTCATATTTTTCATTTGTCCATTTGACTGGGATATTAAATGTGTTTAAAACTAAAGCATTATTTTGAAGAATATTATCTTTTGAAAGGGCAGTTTTAGGATGCCCAAATATGGAACTAATCCCATGTTAGTTTAAGATACAGTTGTAATACTGAGTATTACAAATACAATGTTGTTACAAGCTTGTGTCAGCTGGATCCAAACCATATTCCTCGTGTAACATATCAAATTCCTTTATCACTTCTAGTTTACTGAACACAGACGGATAGATGGAACCTTTGTTCGTTTTGATGGGTCAAATACTCTTCACGATCTTATACTTTTTATCCATTAATTTTTTATCCACAAGGTATCAAGTTCTTGTTTCATATTTAGCTCATCGTCTAGCATAATCTTCGACAGAAATCATAATAGAAACGAAGTTCTGTCGCCAACTGAACAATCGTGGTTTTCTAAATTTACTTTAATAATTGCATAATCTATTGAAATGTAACACATTCTGCATATCTTGTGTATCAGGAAATTAAGTTGGTGTAGAAAAGGATAACATATCTATTTCATGAAACATATCTTGACACAATCAAAGGCCAGATATTTACCTAAATTTCCTTGGTCGTGCTTTAATGTTTAACACAATCAAATTTGAGTTAGCAAATATTTATTGTCAGGTCGCTTAGTGACGAATATTTCACTTTCCATGCATTGTAAAATGTGATTATTATTTTTGTTATTAGAGTTTATTTTGACCCATTGTTGTTGTAAACCATATTTCCTGTGTACGAAGCGTGGATTCTTGGCCACGTCACTGAAGCCCCAATAAAAATTTAATTAGTACGAATCATTGTACTCTTTATGCGTGTGTCATTACGCACAAGGTATTACGGAAATGTGGATGAATTCATTATTAAGTAGTTTGGTCATACACTTAGAGGTCATTGATTATGTAATGGGTAAGTAAATACTGTCGGCTTTCGGTGGGGATGTGTTTTGTTTTCTGCGCTACTCAACACGAACAAGTAGACGCCCCTTTTGATTGAAATTATTCGTTTATTTAATTACCAAATATATACCAATGAAGGCGTTCTGAACATAGTCATGTGACAGTTATGGTCTATCGTATGGGACCATTTATCCATTCAACAGTGATATGATTGAATGATTATTTGTTTGTTGTTTTCAGCCACACTCAACAATTTTTCATTTATCTGGTGGCGTCCAGATTTTTATTGGTGGAAGAGAGAACTCAGATACAATGTACCCAGGAAAAGACCACCGACCTACCGAAAGTAAACTGGCAAACATTCTCACATATATCGGCGCGAGAAAGAATCGAACCTGCGCCGACTAGAGGTGAGAGGCCTTGTGATTTAAGCACAATACTCAAAACACCAAGAAGCACGCGACGTTGTGCACTAGGACGTGTTAAAGGATATGTGGTTTTAGTGGTCTCTGTGGATGTTTTGCGTGCAATTTAGGACTGCTGATTTGTCGGTAGAAATTATCATAAACTTAACTTCAGTTTTTCCTTATTTGCTTTATTGGCAAGTCCATACTAGCATTATCATCAGATAAGAGTATGAAAACGTATTTCAGGTTATTCGAGTTAAAACTAATAAATTATCGGGGCCTCCGTGGACGAGTTGTTAGAGCATTGCGCTCAACATCACAAGGCATCTCACCTCTAGTCGGCGCGGGTTCGATTCTCGCTCGCGCCGATATATGTGAGAAAGTTTGCCAGTTTACTTTCGGAAGGTCGGTGGTCTCTTCCAGGGTACATTTATCTGGGTTCTAAAATTCTAAAAGTCTTATCGTACATTCCAAAGAACGCCAAAACACAATTATACAATATTTTGACGACCTCGTCAACTGTATGAACACTTGTAATGAAAACAAAAACTTTCTTTGATCTCAATAGAAAATGCTCCAAATAATATAATATTCATTTATTGATACATATCTTTATAATAATATTCACTTTCATCTAAAGGGACTCCAAGCAGTCAGAGGATCGCGCTCAAAACCAGAAGGCCTCTCACCTCCAGTCGGTGCGGGTTGGAATCTCGCTGTCGCCGATATAATGTGAGAAAATTTGCTTTACTTTCGGAAAGTCGGTGGTCTCGTCCCATTGTATCTGGGTTCTCTTCTCCACAAGTAAAAAATATGTGTAGCGATATACGTGAACGGATCAAGGGATCTAATTTTAATTAGATTGTCACTCGCTATGAATTTGTTGTTGTAAGTGTACATTTTTATCAAAAAATCTTGAAATTAATCAAGCCAATGACGAAATTTCAGTCCTTACAGCTTCGTTTTCAAACATTAAAATAATTTCTGTTTTGCAAAACAGTATTTTCCATAACGTGTGTATAATATGTGAATGACCGTAGGTCAAACGCTCATTTTTGATGCTGAAGTAATATCTGGAAAACAGGGTTCAGAATTTAAATTGATTGTTAAATCAGTTTAAGAACAGTATGTATGATCGCTGTAGTGCCTTAAATTAAAACGAACATCGATGTGGCCAAGATTTGAACAGGTAAGGTTTAATTACACTCATGTTTAAAAAAAATTTTCTATCCCTCATCGTTTTAACGAATGAAACATTCAAAATTGTTGCGAAAAGTATTGCCAAAATTTAAAACTACTCTGTACATGTAAAAATATGAAAACGAATCCTCGATTCTTTGATACAGCTTGTTTACATCATCCTTCGATTGTTTCCAAAAGGTAGCTAGCGATATTCAGCGAGACGGTGAGTTCACACAAACGGGCACTTAGCACCTTTACGCTAATTACATGCCGAGTAAAATATTGTAACCATTACATAACCTGCGTAAAAGTTGCCCCCGATTAAAGCTCCCATTGCTATAAGGAAACCGGTAACTTGACATTGAATAGAGATTTATGAAGATTTTTTTTTTTCATTCTATTGTGTGATATTCATTACACCACGGTTAATCCACTGCTGTTTTTTTTAAACATTTGTATGGTTCAACTTTCGACAAATTTTGTCCACCGTGTAAAACACTGTTGAATTATCGCACCCAGGTATTAATGAGGCTGTACGACCTGTAATATACTATTTAGGGATCTCCGTGGCCGAGTGGTAAGAGCATCGCGCTCAAAATCACAAGGCTTCTCACCTCTAGTCACGCGAATTCGATTATCGCTTGCGCCGATATATGTGAGAAAGTTTGCCAGTTTACTTTCGGAAGGTCGATGGTTTCTTCCTAGATACATTGTATCTGGGTTCTCTCTTCCACCAACAAAAACCTGGACGCCACCGGATAACTGAAAAATTGTTGAGAGTGGCTGAAAACAACAAACAAACAATCAATTAATCATACACTATTCCACCTGTTTTAACCAGAATTATTTGGTTTTAAATAATTGTCACTCGGCCTTTTCTAATGCTTATTCAAAATATAAAACAAGTGACGTCACTTCTCCAGTACAGACCTTCAGAGGTAGAACCATAAATGTTTCACATCGTTATTCAAATAAATATCTCAAATGTCTATTAGTAATTTCTAAATATCTTGTTTTATACTCTATCAAACCGAAATTTTCTCATTTGCGTCTGCGTTTTGCACGTCACGTTGGGATTGCCCTCATGCACATGGGGTTATTTATAATCGCATAGTAGACATGACTAAATTACAGTTGAAATAGCAATGATTCATTTCTATTCTGAACCCCATCCTTCACTATATGAATCGAATATGATACACAATTGCAATTCCCACACAAGCAGTAAATGTATTTGTACGTTCCCATTATCTCTGCTCTTTGAACAACATTTTCACTGTTTCTTTTATATGTAAATGTTTTCGAGCAAGCAATCAATGGAAGGTTAATAACTTTAAAATTTAATCCAGCAGTTGAACATCAGACCATACAGCTCTAATTAAAAAGTAAATGTAACGAACAGTGATCAGTCTTATAATTCTTATAATGATACAAAGTTAGGGCAAACACGGTCTCCTGGACACGCCAGGCGTGGAATCAGGTGCCTATGTGGAGTAAGCATCCACTGCTGACTGGTCACATCTTTAATGTCATTGGTAGGGGCTACATTTTCCTATTTATGCGTATCATCATTCGTTAAAATTATAATTATAAAATCCCTAGAGTGTGATGGGTTTTGGTGCACCCCACCAAACATTCGACAAGTTTGTCTCCTCTGATACCATCATCAAGTGGACGACGTCTGAAGTAATCGCTCATGGTAAAGAAGGGAGGTATACAAAGAAGGTAAATCTAAGCTACACGGCCTATGAGTATGAGTGATTAACTAGAAGTAATCTGAAAAAGGTCATACCGTGCACGGGGGATGGAATGATATGATATCCTGTTAAGCAACGAAAAACAGGTTAGTAGTTAGCGTGGATATCTTTTGTATCAAACTGTTAGCTATGGATTTTTAACACCTTTCAAAGAAAAAAGGTTGTTTTTACCTGTACTAATACACATATTGCAGCATAGAACACTATGAGATCCATTATACAGATTCACGAATTAAACTTTTACACAAAACTGGCGGGACGTCGTGCTAATGAGGTTTCGCTACCTTTATTACACAAATGTTCAATGTATAGAAGTAGTAAATCAATATGAATGTAAACACGAAATGAATTAAAACATTAACTTCAAAATTTCAAGGGAATTTTATAATACATACATCTTTATTCTACACTGCCATCTTCCCGTATCTTAATCCGCATCCTTTTTTATAAGATAAAAAAAACATCTTAAAGTTGTATGGTCCGAATTTCGAGAAAATTGTCCACCTTGTAGAAACACTGTTAAATCATGGCACTTACGTATTTATGAGCTGTACGACATATGTCATACATTATATGCAGAACATGCTCTTGCATATCGTATCAGTCGAGAGAGATGGACTTCTGGATGTGATGATGGAAAACTGCTCCACAAATATGGGAAATTATCTCATTTGTCATTGTTAATCAATAAAAGAATCATTTTTAAAAAACCTTCGATAAAAGGGTGTGAGCGACCCAACACTGACACGGTCTCGAGTACGCATCGGGAATGACACAATACCTTGGAGTGGGCATGGTTAAAATGTCGTTGGTGAGATTTTGAAGACTAGAGGGGGGAGGTGTATATCTAAATATGAAACCCGGGTTTACACTCAATAAAAATCGGGTCTTTGAAGCCCATGGGCGAAAAATAATTACTGGTCTTCCATTCTCCGTAGACTCTACTCTCCGGCGGCACTTAATCCCATTTGTTTATCAGCATAATTCACTTTTTGAAACATGTTGTGACTAATTGTCGACGTGGCAGATGAGAGAAAGTCAGACCCTCCCCCCCATCTCCCCCCGCACTCAAACCCCCATTAACATCCGGGTTACGGTGAAAGAAGTCTTTACTTTATCCCACCTCTGTTGTTCCCAGGGGTCGTTCCTGTTCTTGATTTTGTACTCATATGGACAACACTTACATCAGTATGGCGGACGGTTACAAATCGTGCAATAAGAGTGAAGTGAAAATAACGAACAGTGGTTAATCTCATAACTCCTATAAATAAATACTACATCAAGAGTAGAGCAAACACGGAACTCTGTCCAGATGTGGGATCAGGTGTATAAGCATCCCCTGTTGACCGGTCACATCCATCGTGTGCCATATATCTGTATTCAGAGTAATTCGTGGTCAAATCAGTATGTAAAGAACGACCTAACAATTGGTATGAAACACGTCACACAGCATTCGCCCTAATGCAAGGGAAATATTTGCAAGTACAAAGTTCATCGAATTTGCTAAATTTTGACCTTAAACGTGACTGTTGAAATATCTTAAACATCAAATACTGTCACGATTTAAAAGTTGATCATACATAGAACATGTTCTAGCGTAACAAATCAGTCGACGGATATACATGTAAACACGATATATATACCAGATTTGGATGATAACGGAATGACGAATGCCAACGTCTCGCTATACATTGATTGATATATTGCTCTGCTGATTCCCCCCCCCCCCCCCCCCCCCAGATATATCACTTACACTATATAGATTCGTTTCTTCTAAATCAAATAAAATTTGATAACAATGCCGTTCGCTAATTTACAATTTTCAATGAGTATATGTTATATTAGATAGCAGCATGTTAGAATGAGAGATATCTTAATGACTTGACTGCAAATTTTATCCAGACATTTGATATTGCAATTTTAACTCTCCTCTAAAGCGTCAAAATTTGTATAAGTAGTCAGCACGTCATGCTATGTTTTAAAGGGCCATGAATACCATCTGAGCTCAAAATATTCATTTTTAATGTTTACAATGCTTAACTAAGATAGTTCTAAGGGTCGGCATAGTATATATATATATATATATATATATATATATATATATATATATGTGTGTGTGTGTGTGTGTGTGTGTGTGTGTGTGTGTGTGTGTGTGTGTGTGTGTGTGTGTTTACATAGGTTATGGGTTAAATATATTTGTAGAACATTTAAAGCGGAATTATGTACAAGTTCGTTTTGAACACAATTAAACAGTGTCTAGTGTTTGTCACATCTCATTTTGTTTAAACATGATATGTTTTTATCAAGCAAACTATATGTAAACAAAACATTGCAAGAGCCTTGCTTACATAATAAAGAATTATGAGTGCTGTAGTTTACTTGTATCTCAACAACTGACCACAAGAAGTACATTACAAATTGTAAACATTAAAAATGGGAAAAATAAATTTTGAAAATTGGAATATTTTAAGGTCAAATCATGTCCATGCACTTTTAGCCAAGTATTGTACTTTGTCGTTAAATTCATTCCTTACATTTGAAATCCAATCCAGAGTGTTCGTTAAATTAGTGCAAATATCACGTCTCATAGTACATAATCAAAGGCTAGTATTGCAATTAAAATACTTTATTAGAGCACTCAGAGCCATCATTGGAAGATCTGACTCCACAAAAACCGGAAGCTACAATTACAAAGAAATACGCGGAGGATATTTCCCTGCACCCACTCTATGCTTGGCTTTTTCAAGACATTGAAATAGAGCGTTCTTTTAAGTGTAACAGCTTACCTTCCATTTTATTTTATTTTATTTTATTTTTTTAAATTTTTTTTTTTTTGCCTATTGGGAAATCTGAAAAATATGTCATCAATCGAACGATTTTGTTATGCGATAACAATCTGAAGACTCTGTTTTGAGTTCCCCCGTATAATACAGAATGTCGTACTGGAATCTAATAACCGTTTTATTAGCGATACAAATGAGGCTATAATGAATAAAAAACAATTAATTATAATTTCTGCATTTAGAAGTGATTGGATTTTTTTTTTTTACCTTAAAGGGATTGGTAAACGTTTTTGTTTGTTTATTTGGGTTTTTTTTTGTTGTTGTTTGGTTTTTTTGGGGGGTTTTTTTTGAAAAAAGAAATTTTTTTTTTTGATGTCAAACGTTCAAAATATAACCCGTTTAATGTTGACAGGCGAACTTTTGACTTCTGAATGCAAGGATACATGCAATATGTTAGCCTAAACTCTGTGTTAAGTAAACAAAGACTCGGGTCTTTTTATGTGAAATGTTAATTTTGTATTTTAAAGCATCGTAATTTTGCACAGTCACAAATTTTAACTTTTAGATGACACATTTTACCTAAAGAATACTTGAAATGTGTTATATATATATAATACTTTCCATAGATAATGCTATCCATCTTTTCAGTAAAATACACAATAAGTCAAGACCTAATATATTATGGCAAATTGTAAAAGACGAACCATCCAAAAGACTTTTTATTAATTTCTTGGTACAAGAGTCTTCAATGAAAATTATCAGTAAATTATATATATATATATATATATATATATATATATATATATATATATATATATATATACTTAGATCTATATCATTTAATTTAACTGTTTAGAAAACAAATAATAAACTCTCTACTTTTATACCTTTGTAAAACCTATTAAACACATTAGACAGTAGATATTGAACATTAAAAGTGAAAAACAGAGTTGGAGGGACAATTGTGAATCAGTCCCTTTAAAAGCTTCATCTCAACGCCATACAAGTGCAATATTTGCAAATATGTATGACGTCCTAAATAATGTATGATGTAAACCAACAGAGTATGCATGAAGCATTAAATTGAATGAGTATTATGATCATACATATGTACATGCAAAGCATTATATCGGCAGTAATATATAAGATACATATATCTGTTACATGAAATCAGAATCTCTTTAGAATGATACACATGTATAAGAAAACAGACAAATCCTCTAAGGTTCCTGTAATCAATAATTAATGAACTTCAAGTCGCATTGAAGCAGTCAAAATGAATCAATTTAGAGATGTGGATTTTTAACATCACTGTCCAGACAACAGGGCTTGAATATTCATGTCCGTCAATAAATATTGTATTTGGCACAAGCATATTTCTAGCATAGACTCAGTGCAGAATCATGTACATTGTCCAAACAAAGGAAATGCTGTAAACGGAAGTCAGATCCCTTCCATTAGTCCCAACGGAAGTGTCCACTATTTGGGGTCCATTGCAGTAATTAGTATGACAAAGCGCGATACAGAACTTCAGTCCCGAGCGCTGGTCATATGCACACTCTGTTAAGTTGTTTGGCTTGACTCTTTCTGCAAGCATTGAGACATTTCTTCCAGCGTAGTTACCATTAGTACAGCCCCGTATAAAACTTACAGTGGCGCCTGCAAGATACAGTAAAACAGTCATGACTCACTACAGCAGCACTACAACGAACATTACTGACATTTGTATATTTCTGTCACACAGAGTTTGTTTTCGGTTCATCTTGTTTGTTTATTGGGATTATATAATAACAAGACATGAACTTGATGCAAGCCTCAAAGGTATCATACCGCAGAAGATATGAAAGAAATCATCCATTTTTGTTTCCATTATAATTTTTTTTTTATTGGACCACGATGTGTACAATCCATCAGGATGAGAACCAATAATTGTGAAGTCGCACTTTGATTAAGATATCTTAATTGCTATAGTTAGCAGAATCAGTTATTAGAAACAATTTTACGCAACAGGGTAACAACTTTAAAAGTCATATATGTACATGTATATATGTTTGGAGTTTCATCTTTTCTGGACTCGACTCAACTTTTCACCTCAAGACTACTTGAATACATTACTAGTTGTGTGGATTTGCAAAAACCTTGAATCCGCAAAACACTGCACAACTTTTGTAATAGTTCGTGAACGAAAAGTTAAATGAAATACATCGAACCCGAAACAAACGCAGTACAAATTGACAACAACGGTGTTTATTACAATTTAAAGTTAATTTTAAATACGCTTGATTGTACAACTTAAACGCTTCAATCCCCAATTAAATACTTATATTACAATAATTAAAAAAAAAAAATCATAAAAAGAATATTTTCACGTTAATCCCGCAGAAACGGAAACACAGTCTGAAACCCCAATATCAGAACAGAACGCACTCCTGTGCGGCCTGTAATAATATATACTGAAAGGAAAAAGAAACGCATTTTTATTACTGGTAAATAAATAACCACTTATGATATAATTCGTCCTGCTTATACATAATCAATATCATTATTTCTTTAAAATTAATCAAAAAACTGTAGACAAAAAAGAACTTTATTGGGATAAATGTCTGTGCAAATTTGGTATGGTTACTCATGGAAACTAAAAATTAATAACGGGTATGCCCTCCTCGTGCAAACGTTGCCTCCCTTATTTTCGTGTGCATAGACAAAACGAGGGTGTTGATTCTATACTGCGGAAATCTGTCCCATTTCTCAATAATGGCGTCAGTCAGCTGCTGAAAATTTTGGGGGGCTTGCGGACGACGGCGAGTGCGCCTTTCAATCTCATTCCAGAGATGCTCTATGGACGATACATCTGGGCGTTATGGTGGCCATTCAAGGGATCCACGTTTTGATCCTGCAGATATTCATGGCAGATTCGAGCGACATGCGGCCGAGCGTTGTCTTGCTGAAGCGTCAGTTGATGCTACTGCACATAGTACACAACTGTAGAGAGAATATGGTCGCGGTACTGCACTGCCTTCCGATTTCTATTTACCACAACAAGGGCATGTTTGACCATACGCAATGCCTCCCCACACCATGACTAATCCTCCACCAAAGCGGTCCCTCTCAACCATACATGCGTCAGCGTACCGTTCTCCACGGCGTCTGAGCACGCGTTTACGATCATCTGCCCGTTGTAGAGTAAACCTTGATTCGTCAGTGAACAGAACCTTTCGCCACTGCCGCATGCTGAAGCGATACGGACCAAATCGCCGCAACCAATCAAGACGCACCCCCCTTCTTCTGTCATTCAGCGGAAGTCCTACATAGGGTCTCCTGGATCTAATGTTGAAATCCCGTAACCAATTTCTAATGGGTTTTTTTCCACCAATTCTTCTAGGAAAAAGGTTTGCAGATTGTACTGCCGCCCTACTCCTGTCTCTCAAGTGCACAGGTCGGATGGCGCGATCCTACGGGAGCGTTGTCGCACGGGGACTTCCGCTACGTGGACGGTCGTTGGTACTTCCTGTATCTCTAACACGTTTATGAAGTCGAGATATTTTCGATTGGAATACCCCCAAACGTCTGGCAATCACGCTATGCGGCAAACCCTCAATTAGTCAGGATAAAGCTCGCCCTCTTTCGTTATTTCCTAAACGTGACATGGTAACACAAAAAAAGATTTGAAATCAAAACTGAAAAAACAAAATGTCCCTCAATTAACTACGGTATTTTGCAGTTTGTGCTTACTTGCTCTAAGTGTGTTTGAATAAAACTCAATTTTCGTGAAAAAAAAAAAACACGGACAAAAGAAGCTACGGATGACCGATTTTTGAGGCTAGCAAGAATATAGAGACCTTTTCAACTAAAATCTTCATGGTTTTAATATCACATTTTCATTATAAAATTTTTACAGTAAAAAATGATGTATGCGTTTCTTTTTCCTTTCAGTATACATTCGTACAGTCATTGATATAAGAATACGTAAAAGTATGATTTGGAGGAAATAATTGGGGGGGGGGGGGGGGGGGGGGGGGGCTTGATAACCTACCTCAGAGATAAATATAGAGTCGTATACTTTATTTGCATTAACTGTGGGTTTTTTTTTCTTGGCACAGATGGATTGTCTGGTTTAACATTTACACGTTAGCGATTGCCGCTCATATCGACTTGGATAATCAACCTACTCCATATCTAGGTTAAAATGATATACTGTGAGAATCTTATCTATCAATAGTCAATCCGTGTTACAGATCTACCACGTAAGACTTACGGATTATAATGTCACTCATTTAGACTCGAACCCAGCACCAGGTCTCTACGTTTGTATTTATAAAACACTTTAATCAATGCTCTAGCGAATACAACTTCATCTATTTCTATACCACGGACAAAACCAGAAAATCAAGATTTAATGAAACTATTTCCTCATATTCTTATGATGAATAATTATACATAATTGAAATCAAGATCCGGTGATGCCAACGATAAATAAATTTACGGCAGTTTGATGAGTCGCCAGGCTGTCTTTGCTCCTAATAAACTCTGCTTGATGCAATCTACGGCAGAACATGCAACATCAAATACATGAACATCAGCATTTACCTCCTATATTCATTATGGCTTCAGTCTTGCAAAATCTGTCTGTACAGTTCCGAACAAAGAGTCCACCTTTGAGTCTGTTTTGTATCAGTTTCTCGCCAGACGCGCATGTCTGTAGCGATGTCGTTTCTTCACACACGTAACATGATATGCCATCTGAAACACAAATACTATAATGTAAAAGCTCCATTTTTTTCACTTAAAACTCATAATGCGTTTTCTTTAATTGCCATCAATATCAAAGGGAATGATTCAATTTTGTTTTTCACTTTTAATGATCAAATTTTACTGACTAATATGTTTAAAAGGATTCACAAAAAATATGGTCATATATTATGACAGAAGCTCATTATAGAAAGTTCATTATTTGTTGTGTAAGGAAAGATTGAGGTATGTTATTGTTTATACAGTTTTCAAAATACATGGTTATCAATCAAAGTTTATAATCACATTTCAAGTGTTCTGTAGGTAAACCATGCCATTTAAACGTTAACTTTGTGATCGTGTAAAATTACAATGTCCAAGCTTCACTGGTTTGTTTGGAAACATAAAAATGACTGTCCTTTTGTTTATATAACACAGACCTTGCATTCTTAATGTCCAAATTTTGGATGTAAATTTTAAAATGAGTTATATATTTAATGTTTAACATCAAAAATGAAAAAAGTATCAATAAAGGTGAACATCCCCCTTAAATCAAGTTAACTTGCTCCATGTACCATGCCCATAACTCGTGTACCACGCCCATAACTCGTGTACCACGCCCATAACTCGTGTACCACGCCCATAACTCGTGTACCATGCCCATAACTCGTGTACAATGCCCATAACTCGTGTACCATGCCCATAACTCGTGTACCATGCCCATAACTCGCGTACCATGCCCACAACTCGCGTACCATGCCCACAACTCGCGTACCATGCCCATAACTCGTGTACCATGCCCATAACTCGTGTACCATGCCCATAACTCGCGTACCATGCCCATAACTCGTGTACCATGCCAATAACTCGTGTACCATGCCCATAACTCCTGTACCATACCCATAACTTATGGAACAAAAATCTAAAGGTGTGCAACTGTAGGAATTTGTTTTACTAGGTTTTATTATTGACAAAGACAGATGATTGAAATTAAAAATTTACTCCATACCCTATGCAAGGAAAGCGAAAATATTATGCTATATATTTTGACGTTAAAAATCATATTTTTCTGAACATCTCATCAGTGACACCTCAGGTTTTTTTTTATATCTTAAAATAATAAATTAAAAAAACAAACCATATCTTTATTAGACACTGTCAAAGAGGTTTCGAGATTTTGAAGCTTTTGGATTTCGTTGCATTGCTCTGTGGAGTTTTTTGTTCGTTCTATGAACCTTACAAGTATAAAAATTAAGAACAAACTTCTCGTGGCTCTTCAAGGCTTCTGGCATGCACAGGATGACCAGTTTTAATTCATAATTAATGTCAATTATTACATAGATACCATTGCGATAGCGATAAATGGATTAAATAATTGATAGCTAACTTGGCAGTGCGACATTTAATTCGAGAAAACTCTGAAGTTCGTTAACCAGAACAAATACACCCTTTACGAAAATAGTGCAAGTTTACGCCCCAAGACAGACACTAAACATTACGTGTGTTGACGTTGTAGTTTTGAGATATTTTACTTATAATGGAAAAAATCCTATAGGAATTGAGTGGGATTTTACTCCTAACAGCAATGCCAACATGATCACACGGGAATGACACCATCATGGGATTACCAGAATGCGATGTTTACAGACAAATTTTTATACTGTTATAATAGAACTGTTTATATACACAAAATATGCATTTTTTTTGCCTGTTTACGTATTTGTATTTTTTATGGTCGTCAGATGGGATTTTAAATGGTTTCCCGTGTCAACGATCACAACCCCATTGGCACGCAAAAGATCGTTTCCCTAAATTTCGAAAAAGACAAGAATCGCTGGGGGCCGTCAGAGAAAGTTTAACTTTCACAACCAAACATATTTTAGTTAGTTACCCGCCGTGCGATGGCTGAAATGCTGCCAACACGGCGTAAAACTGTAAACAATCAATCAATTAACCATCATTGGATAAATTTCACCACAAGAAATAAACACTCTTGTGCAAATTTGTGAAATGGGAAAATCTCCCGTTCAATGTAATTTATGGGATTTCTTCCATTTTCTACCTTTAAACCGGAGGTTTATCTTCCATACTCTCCTACTTTATTTGTTTGTACAACTCAAAATTCTTACAATAACATCTCAGGAGATAATCGTACCTGTTAATGAATCTACCATCTTTTGCCATGGAACTTACTATGCAGCTGATTATTAATTGATTAAATTTATTGAAACAATAATTACCGTTGTCAGTAATTTCGTTTGCAATATTTACATTCGCTAATCTTTTCTGTTATATTCTTCTGAAATTAACATTGCTTTCATTATAGACAGTGAACATATGTTTTTGCTGCAAACTCGTTTAATTTAGTTTAGTACCAACATTGCGCTTAGTAACTACAATGTACCAAATATGAAGCATCATTAAGGTCAAAGGGTGTTCCGTTTAAAGTAACGAAATGGGGGCAACGATACGATATTTTAGTTCTTTAATCTAGTTTTATTATATTTTTAAGAAATACATACAAATATAAACAATAAAATGTTAAGCGGGTTATGATTTTTTTTACTGCAATGCTAGTTACCTTCATCATTCGTTAAAACAACATTTTATTGTTCAATTAAAATTTATGAATACACATGCCGAGTTAGCTAAAAGAAACAAAATTATGAATTTTAAAGAACACTGGTGACGTATACCATTGATGACGTCGCAATACTTGGTGTGACTTGAAACAACAAACTAGAGAAAATTGATACATGCATTCTAAATGGAGTACGGTTACTGGTCTTTATTTACATGAAGCGCCGTGGGGATCTGGGTTGTTAGAATAGATCCTCGGTACCCCTTGCTTGTCGTAAGATGCGACCAAATGGGGCAGTCCTTCGGATGAGACCACAAAAACCGAGGCCCCGTGTCACAGCAGGTGTGGCACGTTAAAGATCTCTCCCTGCTCAAAGGCCATAAGTGCCGAGCATAGGCCTAAATTTGCAGCCCTTCACCGGCAATGGTGACGTCTCCATATGAGTGAAAAATTCTCGAGCGGGACGTTAAACAATATATAATCAATCAATTTACATTAAAATTCTGCGTATTTGAAGTGCAAGAACTCGCCGTTTCTATTGATGTAAAAATATTAAATAGCTCATATTCCTTTTGGATGGTCCAAGTAATTTGATTCGATTACCACACATCTCCTTAAGGAACAAACTGACCCAACATTTACTTATAATTTCACTTTGTTGACTATTTCCGATACAATCACGCTGATGAACGACCTACCTCATCACGATCATTAGGTTTCCGTCGTGCACTTACCCGTAAACGGAATCTCCATGAAAAAAGTGAAGAAAATGACAGCGAAAACAATTTTCGACATTTTGCAAACGAGGCCTCAGCGATTATCTCTACATCTACGCCATTTTCATTCCGATGCTGGGTTATGTTCTCTGGGCGGATTTATGTGCCTACGTTTATGACATTAGAAATTCAATTAATAAACCTACGTAGAAGACAGGAATGGTATGTCAATATTTACACAAATCAAGCCATTAACTCACACGGGATCGTTTTGACGAAAAATATGTATTTTGCTTGATGTTAAGCTGTGTGCGTGGTGTCGGGGTACGTGGAATCTATAAAAAAGAAAACTATGAAAAACTTCCGTACTTATTCTTAATTCCATGTTTATTTCCGATAAGGGCATTATACAAGGTGTACTTTTAAGTGTTATCAATTCAGTGATAAAAACGGTGTAGGTGTTGATGTGTAAGGTGTATGCCCAGTAACGTAAATTATTATTCTGTACTGTGTTTCATAAAACTCTCCTAAGATCTGTCATAAGACAGATTATCGTAGCGGCTTAAGGTCTAACTTCATAAGATAAGACAGTGCTGTTACACACTAGCAAGTTAAGATAAATCTTTAAATTCTATGTTATATACCATGTTTCCTTAATTATCATGGGTGAATTTAAATGATATATGATTGATTGGTTATATATTGTTTAACGTTCCACTCGAGAATCTTTCACTTATATGGAGACGTCACCGTTGCCAGTGAAGGCCTGCCAAATTTAGGCCTATGCTCGGCGCTTAAGACCTTTGAGCAGGGAGGGATCTTTTACGTGCCACACCTGCTGTGACACGGGGCCTCGGTTTTTGCGGTATCATCGGAAGGACCGCCACATTTATTCGCCTCTTACGACAAGCAAGGGGTACTGAGGATCTAGTCTAACAACCCGGATCCCCACGGGATATATGATTGACTGTTTTAATATATACTTTCAATTTCATCTCTTCTTTTTCCTTTAAAATTTTTCAGGCATACATCACACGATACCTGCTAGGAAGCTTTCCGGCCCACAAACATGACGTCACAATAGTATATAAGTGTTGCTGTTAACACGCCCACAAATTATAACGGTTAATTTTTTTCATTCCTTTACTCAGTTGAATTAATAAAAAAAAAAAATGTTATAAATGAAGTTATTGTTGGTTTCTAAATTAAATTGAAAGTATTTAATAAAAGGTTATAGGCTTTGTATGACAAAATATTATGACTTCGTATTTTGATGCGGACGGACCTCTACGCGCCGCCAACCCCCCCCCCCCCCCCCCCCCCCAACTATCATCATATTTTCGCATACAAAATTTATAACCTATAATTACGTCTCGTTGAGAACTTTTTACTTATATTGAGACGTTATCAGCTGTACGTGAAGTACCACAAATTTAAATATATGCTTAGAGTTAGGAGCCGTAACAGTAAGGATTCTTTAACGTGCCAACGCCTGCCGTGACAATGGGCCTCCGTTATTAAGGTTATATCCGAAAGACCCGTGGTTCTCACTTCTAAATGCCGAGCGTTTGACGAAGGAGCAATCACAACTAACGTCTTAGTTTTGACGCGGCCATGATACCAGCGGGGTTGAACTCACGACCTTCCGGTTACGAAGAGAAGGCTCCACCACTGAGCTACCGCAACTGGTATAAATGCTGTATGAAAGATTAAAGTATAGATTTACTCTGGGGATCATGAAATTAAAAAATAAATTGCAGAGACCTTTGTGCTCTTTATTACTATGCATTTAGTTTTCAAAAGAATATTCAGTTGTAGAGAAGAACATTTTTTAAAAATTGGTCAAATTTTGCCACGTCCCTAAGGCTCCAGGGGTGCAGGAGTCATGCAAATAAGTACAATTTAGGTTCCCCTTGTCCCAAAGATGTTTAATGCCAAATTTTAAATTTTAAAGAACTGGAATGGTAGTTATGAAGAAGAGGTTAAAAATGTTCCATTGTTCAAACATTTCATAACTAACCATTTTGCCCCCACTCTTTGTGATTATTAAGTTTTCTTTTTAGGAAAGGACAACCTGTTCTTACTAAATATTCATTTCGTTTCAATTTCATATCAACAGCACTAAAGACGATCTTATTTAACTGTTTTACACATAAACTCTGTATACCAAGTTTGGCCCCGCCCTGGGGTCAGAACCTCCTCCCCAGGCAGCATGAAATTTACGTTTAGCCTGCATGCTCTACATTACAATACATTTTTTTTTTTTACACACATGCGTTTGTAAAGAAGATTTTTGAAAATTAGTCAAAATCTGGCAGTTTTTGTCCCGTCCCCAAAGGCCCCAGGGGTTTAGGAGTCCCGAAAGTTACAATTTTGGTCCATCTTGTCCGAACGATGTTTCACACCAAGTATCAAAAGAATTAGAAAAGTAGTTATCACGAAGTTAAAAATGTTCAATTGTTAACGCACGACAGACGACGGACATAGACCAATTGCAATACGTCACCCGAGTTTTACTCAGGTGACACAATAAAAACAGGTAAGCTAATAAAACGCACAATTCGTGTACGTGCGAATTCCAACATACTGTTTGAAGGCTTAATCCCCAAAGACCAAGTAGATATTGTCTATGAATAGCCTCTTCATCTTTTAGAAAAATTCAATGTATAGTGATTCATATTTAATCTCAAAATAGTGGTGGGAGTTTTGTAATAATGGTATCATTTTACTTCGCCATTCGATATCTAAAATGTTTATTAAACAAAAATGATCTACAAAACGGAATAACAAAATTTTGATTCCTCCTTGAATTTTACGTTGAAGACTATGGGAATAGTACGTTCTATTAAATTATTTTTAAAAGAAATTACATTATTGTATATCATTACAAATCTGTGGGTAAGAAGTTAAATAAGCTTTTTCTTCATGAAAATATGAAATTAATCTTTAACCGCGCTTATTTAAAATATAAGATATTTTCTTATTTTACCAAGGACGGATAACTCTTCCGATAAGTCTTAAATGCAAACAAATCGGCTTCTAATCATATTAATTTGGTTTGCTTCACTTTCATCTTTATTAAACAAACATTCGCTTTGATCAAAATTGTCCAATCCCCTTTTGCTATACATTGAATGCCTTAATATAAACCTTAGAGTACTTGTTCGTAGAACCAGAGTGGTGTTTGACAAAGTTTTGAATGGCTGATTATAAGATATGAATATTTCCGTGTTGCGTGTTTATTGAAAAAACTTATGTCTTTGTCAAAAAGCCCAGCTTTTAATCGTTTTTCCATTAATTTTGACGAATGTGTTGGAAAGTCATACGTTTTGGTGCTGTTGATTTGGAAAAAGCTCAGTAATTTCAAATATAATAAAAGTTCTTTGGGATTTTCTACAATCCACATTTGATTTCATCTGACGTTCAGGCGATCACCGGAGTCGAGAATCGAACTTGGCACATCTCAGAAACCGAAGATATCTTTTAACCAGCTATTGTTTCTGCAAGTCTGTTAAAAACTGGATCAACAACAAACGCGCATACAGGACCAATAATTACTAGTTACTATATCCCTTCATAACCCTGCAAGGTCATCTTATCCACGTTCCAGGTCACTCCGTTTCTGCACTTCGAAATGAGGTCAGGTAACCGTTGACGCCATTACCAGAGGACGTACTCCACTGTCGTCTAGACGTCGGATTTTTGCAACGAAGAAAGTAAATCAATTTTGTTCGTTTAGATAGCATAATAACAAAACTGATGTATAAGAAATGTTCGTGATGATATTCTGCGCTGATGCATGTACTGTAAGATGATGTAATTGGCATTGAATTAATTTAATCTATTTTATTATTAACGATTACAGTTAATCACCAGACTCGGGTCTTCCGGTGACGTCACAATACAAATTGGCCCTTGAAAATACCTCTATATCTAGAAAAAACTGATTACAATGCAATGCACGAAATGACATAAATAGTTTCAAGAAGATTTATTCTTCAGGCGTATGCACGACTTATCTCCCCTAGGAGATGATTATTGCCGTTGAGAACATTCGACATGGCTTTATTGTTAATGTTTTGAATTGTAAATGTTCCATGATTCAGCTTTTGATTAATTATATACCTACACTAAGAAATAATTCTTGTTATAAACACCTGTTAATATAATTTAAACCGCATGGACAATTAAATTGTAACGGAGGTGAATCTGATCATGACTCAGATCCAAGCGGCATCTTTCTGCCAATTGGAACTAATTCAACATTATTGATAGATCATTTACAAAATCATTAGTTATGGGTTAGAAAGTCAAATAATATTTTTATAAAATTTTGGGAGTTTGTTTGACTCCTTGAGTTTGATACAAAGATTGAAAACTGCGATTTAAATATAGAAGTAGCTAAATGCTCATTGACAGAGAATAAACAGCACAGGTGGCTTGCAGTTGTTGTAGTTATGGTAAAAATTCTATTTTAATCGTCTACCATCATATTTTACCTCTTCATTCTTTTAGTTTATTCATTACTTCAATGAAAAGGAACCCCCGTGGGGATCCGGGTTGTTAGAATAGATCCTCGGTACTCTTGCTTATCGTAAGAGGCGACTAAATGATCGGATGAGATCGTAAAAACTGAGGTCCCGTGTCACACCAGGTGTGGCGCGTAAAAAATCCCTCCCTGCTCAAAGGTCATAAGCGCTGAGCATAGGCCTAAATTTGCAGCCCTTCACCGGCAGTGGTCTCCACATGAGTGAAAGATTCTTGAGCGGGACGTTAAACGATATTTAATCAATCAATCAATCAATGAAAAGGTGAAGATAAAGAAGAGTGATCAATCTCCATCGTCGGGTACCCACGGCTGACATCGTCTTCTACTCCACACCCGTGGGCAAACTAGTCAAAATAACGTCGGTAAATATGCAAATGCATCTATTTCAGACAACAAATCACATAGTATGATAGTAAATTTGGAACTGTTCAGTTTTGATGATACGTTTATTTTTGTTCGAAAATGCAAAATCGGGGCAATAATGGAGGTGCTCATTAAAACGTGCGAGATTTGTTTTAAAACGACGAGAAACAAGTCATATAGATCACTGACATCAAATACCTGTCAAGAACAATATGGGATATATTTCTCAAACTGGGAATTGCACCATTGAATGGATAGGTTTGTGATACTCGTACTACGGAATGATTGATATTGCCAAACACACACTCTTAACGTAAGTTCCGATTTGCCGAATGCCATCGCATCTCCGAGGAGGCACCAATCAAATGATCAGCGCATATTAATTAGATACGTCACGGGCAATGAGGTCAGCCGTGGGTATCCGACGATGATCAATCTCATAACTCTAAAAATCATGTATTGATTGATTGATTGTTTGTTTGTTTTACGTCCCGTCGAGAAAATTTCACTCATATTGAAGTCATGTATGACACGTTAAAGATCTCTCCCTGCTCAAAGCCCATAAGCGCCGAACATTGGCCTAAATTTTGCAGCCCTTCACAGGCAACGGTGTCGTCTCCATATGAGTGAAAGATTCTCAAGAGGGACGTTAAACAATATAAATAAATCAATCAATCAGATATGATAAGGAATCATAATTATGAAGATAATATCTCAAATAGTATTCGTGATTTAGCAATGCCATTTCACATACACACTCTTTCACTCGAGGACGATTTCTATTGTTTACTGGATCCAAACGTATAATTAAGGTAACCAATTGTCTCAGAGATACCGGTATATCTCTAATATTGCATTTTGCCGAAAAAAAAAACAAAAACAAAAAACAAAACGCTTCTTTTATATGAAGTATAAATTAATATATGTAACATGAAACGAATGGAATACAAATACACGTAAACTGACTTAATTTCCTGCTGGAAAATGTGTTTCATCAACATCTCATTGCTTGGCTTCGAATAGTAAATCTCTTCGTATCCGAACTTCGAAGTCTGCACTTGTTGAAATCTGCGCACGAATCACATGTCGTTGACTACAGCTGTTAACAATATATTGTATTCTAGAGAATGAAGAGATGTTAACAATATATAATGAAACACCGGTGCATTTCACATGAAAACGAACAAAACAGATAATGACGTTTTTGTCGAGTAGTTAGTGGTATTGTTATAGATGAGTACAGAAGGGTCATACAATTAGAAGAAAGACGAGCTAAATACGTCATTTCTGATACTTGTACGTCTATTCAATAATGGGACGTTTTACAATCTAAATAATGAGACAACCTTCAATCTAAATAATGAGGTGTCAGAAAAGATCAGTCGGAAGGTATTGATGAGAGAATTTGTGTCTGTATCCATATCTGAAACCGTCTCAAATTCATAAATTGTTCATAGGCTCGAAGTCCAGATTTTCTCAAAGTTTTATTCCAATACCAATCTGTATTAAGCTGACGGATAAAAACTGACACATGTAAAATCATTTGCTGAGACACAATACAACGTGAAAAACAAACAAGCGAATTCAAAGACCGTAATATTCCGCCAATTAGGAAGCTGAGGGTGACGCAATGATCGTGATGTTGAAAAGTTCCTCCTGGATCGTCTAACTTTCATCTCTGCATCAGAATGTAAGCAGGCTCCCATCATTGAGCATCCAGGCTCATTAAGGTTCCTCGTCATTTACCACCCAGCCTTGCGGTTCCATCATTATTGACCACTATCTACTGTAGCTCTCCTATCATTAACCACCCAGCCTCGCTAAAGCTCCCATCATTGTCCACCCAGCTCATTAGGCCTCCTGACATCTAATCAAGACACTTCCAGATCTTATTTTACTCATGAATTAATCTTTTAATCTTAATTGGGTACTAGTATTGACAGTCGTCAAAACCTGGGACTGAAAGTGGCATTTGTACATACATGTAAGCCTACATCAGACAGAACAAAAACGATGTCTATGGATGAGGCACAAACACGGACAATAGGAACGGAAAACATTCGTGGCGGTAGATAAGTAAATATTGGGATCATAGAGTCGATCAACAAATCCCTCATTACCCAGATTTACACTGATCAACTTTAATCTAGTAATCGTTAGTTTCATTTTCTTCAGACACCTATGTAGAAATTATATTGTACAGGTATTGGGAATACTTTAGTTACAGGTAAATGTTTAACGGTTTCTCTGATAACTAGTCTGTGAAGATATTTTATGTATATCTCAACATAACCCAATATACCTTTACAAATTGTATTTTGCGTTAATTAAAACAGTCTTAACAATTTTAAGTTGATGTTTGAACCCGTAGTCTCCTAAATCTTAATCGTAAGTACCAACTACGAAGCATTATGTCAACTACGAAGCATTGTCACCCTCAAGAGCGAATCTTTCGAAGCAACATGTTTTAAAGAGATTTGATACAAACGAAAATGTGGACGCATGAGTTGATCATATATATATATATATATATATATATATATATATATATATATATATATATAGGCGTAGTTGTTTTAAAATTAATGGTTAATAATTGTGCAAATCTTTTTCAGGCATCGTTGTTACGATCAGTGCAGGCTAGAATAGGCTTCGAGTCAGCAAGCTCAACAGCAACTTGCCCTGAAATTTATAACGAAAGGTACACTATAAAGAAAGGTACACTATTTTCTAAAGATAATTTTCTTTCTTCGTTTTAACACCAGACAACATTTGTGAAAACAAGAGTATTTTATTCATCTGTTTTCAATATTTGAATATATATATATATATATATATATATATATATATATATATATATATATATATATATAATATACTTTACTTACAGTGGTGATGACATATCCATAGACCCCCACAACTTCACAAATTTGAACAACTTTGATCAAGTTACAGAGACCTTAAAATTCAAGAACTACAGCAAAATTTGGGACTTGGATAAAATCATCAATGTACTTGTGAGCCCAAAGCAATGGATGTTGTACAAATACAAATACAAAAACTAAATTGTGTATTCAAGAGCACATGTATTGTGTGGTTTTATTGCCCCCCGACATTAATGTTGCATAAAGTTTGTGTAAACGTCATTGTTGAATATTCGTGATTACTCTTCCTAAATAAAATCTCGTTGTTAGGCCCGTGGGGATCCGGGTTTTTAGAATAGATCCTCAGTACCCCCTTGCTTGTCGTAAGAGGCAACTAAATGGGGTGGTCCTTGGGATGAGAGCGCAAAAACCGAGGCCCATGTCACAGAAGGTATGGCACGTTAAAGATCCCTCCCTGCTCAAAGGCCATAAGCGCCGAACACAGGCCTAAATTTGGCAGACCTTCTCCGGCAATGGTGACGTCTCCATATGAGTGAAAAATTCTCGAGCGGGACGTTAAACAATCAATCGTGGTTGGTCAGTAAATATCTCATAAAGAAAAATGTGTACATAATAGAATACCAAATTTATAATTCAATCGTACAAGTCAAATTTTAATTCGATCATTATACATCACGGATGATTATGAATTTTACATTTTATTAATCGTTTGTCCTTTGGAGAATTTCAATATCATTATTTTCTAAAAATTAATCTGATTAGTATGTATGACAAAGTCCGAATATTATAATAAATTAAAATTAAAGAAATCGAATTGAAGAAGATGTTTAGGGGCTAGCTATCAATAAAACTTTATCAATTACAGACTCAGTCACTCTGAAGAATATTACACATTACCAAATTCAAAAGGCATAAGCAAACAAAAAAAATTCATCCATTTTGACAACACGATGGGTCAAAAATTGTCTCGCCGAAGGATTTTTAGCCGTTTTTTTCTAACCGATTAAACTGTCTTTGTCGAGGGAAAAGCAAATTTCTGAACATTTTGCATGTAGCTGCACTTCCCTCTCTTCCCATTGACTGATGAACACCCAGGAACTGAATGAAAATACTACCTTTTTACCTTATTAATAACGGATGATATGTTGCTAATACTAGCAAATTTTACTGGGCGTTATCCTGTGGAGCATTTTTGCCCTGTAACGTGATCGGTGTGACTAAACGCAGATTAAAAACAGTGTTCCGGACGAACTAGATTGATTGATTGATTGGTTTCCGCCACACTCAACAATTTTTCAGTTATCTGGTGACGTCCAGTTTTTGTAGGTGGAGGAAAGAACCCAGATACAATGTACCCGCGAATAGACCACCGACCTTCCGAAAGTAAACTGGCAAACTTTCTCACATATATCGGCGCGAGCGAGAATCGAACCCGCGCCGACTAGAGGTGAGAGGCCTTGTGATTGTGACACAATGCTCTAACCACTTGGCCACCCAAAGGCATATAAACCCTAAACTCTGGAATCATGAAGTTCACAGTTTTGGTATAAAGATCGTTGCTCACTATAATCATAACAGTTTGACTGCTTGATGTTCAGCAGTAAAGATTTTCTAAGAGCTAGTGGAACTTCAAGACCAACTTAACCCTACCCTGACGCTTAAACCTTCGACAAAAGAGTCTCATAAATTCCCGCAGCTATAGTGGAGGACTGAATGCTCATTACAATCATGCAAACATTTTGCCATCATGATGTTTTGAAGATTTTCTAAGGTAAAATATGACATGTTGCTTCACACGTGTGCATGGCACCAGAATCCATCTGTCGTGAATTATAACCATACAAACATTTTGCTTCCTTGATGACAAAATGAAGATAAAGAACTGTGGAATAATTGCAGAAATAAAGAAGATCACGTTCGTTCAGAAACGCAGTGCGAATGGTTGCGTGAGGGTTCGTGTATAATTGTATAATGGCAGTGGCTGATTTATTGCAATAATGCCTTGTTTCATTATTGTTTCACGATTTAGTGTTTATTCAATTAAGAAATGAATTTCATTTCTAAAAATACAAATACTAGAGGGTATGAACTGCGATACTTCTTTATCGGCACACTTAATGAAGCACGTTTAAAGACGACATTGTTTTTCTTGCATTCACAGGGTACTTTTACTTCTGTTAGATATTCCACCCATTAAAGGGGCAGGGACACGATTTTTGATCTATTGAAATTGATAGTTATTCTTCTTGAAAGAAAGATATTTTTTATGAATAAGTGGATTAAAAATATTTTTACTTAGGATATACTTTGTATTTACATAACATCTGGCTCCCAAAATCGTGTTTGTCAACATGCTTGTCAAAGCCAGGAAGCCACGTGTGGAGGTGACAACACTAAGATTTCTAAAACGTATGTCAAAAGCACTCAACCTTTCGACATAAGTTAATGATAAATCAATTTAGACAGCAAGCACAAATAAGAAGTAACAGAATGTTTTGTTGTAAAAGCTTTTTTTTTCACTTAAGCTGTCAACGGATAGTGGAGTCACGTGTCATGTACGTATAAACAGGGTTCGTGCCTCGTTTTGAAAATGTCTCAAACATCTTTCCGTCAGTTGGTTTGTTGCCATTTTTTATAGGAATCGAATACTGTTATATTATTAATTAAATATTTAAATATCTTTTGCTCCAAAATTGCCTTTAAAGTAGACATACTATATTTATCAAGATTCACATCTGTATTTTTTTCTTACTTCCGCAATGCGTTTGTGAAGAAATGCGTATTGTTGCATGTATTATTGTCTATTTATATAGCGCTAATTTCCCTAAACCGCTTTACATACAAAACAAACTAAAACAAAGAACATATGAAAATTTAAAAAAGGATATAATACTAAACTGAGGACAACATAGTAACTAAGATTAAGCAAAGCTATGAAAGATTATCTAAGACATGTTAAAAGTTTATCAGAATGTGTTTTATATTAACCTGATAAAACAACTGTTTACATTGATATAGAGTTGCAAATTGAATACAAGTTTAAAAAAATATTTTAAGTTTATTTTGAAAATTTTTAAATTTGTTGAGATATCAGAGGCAAAAACATTGGAGATATAAATCTATGAATATCCAATCTTAAAGTTTTATTTTGTAGATACGATACTTTTCTATCAGCTTAAAATTCAGTTGTGAGGAAAGAGTATATAATTTTGGGCCACACTTTAGATGATATATCTTGGTTTGCAACATGTTATTAGAGGTTTACACTGAATTTATTTTGCATAAAATGATAGGTAATTAGCTTTGTTACTGAGTTATGAAAATATTTCTTTAATCCGAATGTTGGGCTCAATCAAACCTCAGCTATCTCTAAAATCTTCATCAATTTCCACAGTTCACTTTTCACCACGAATGCACTTTATGTAGTCTTTGAAATAATACGTGTAATATTACGCGAGACGGCCATAATTCAAGTTGTTTTCTTTTTTTTTCATATTTACTTTAGTAAAAATATGTCAAACTGTCGCTGATAAATCTGAGGTTGAACATTGCAGCAGAAGGTACATTACTTGGTATCCAACTGTTTTACAAAGTGCGGGCCCATTAAGATGTCTTTATCTTCGCGGGTGGCAATCAAGTTCACGTGAGGGGGAGGGACCGGTACTTGACGCGATGTAGATAGGTTTGTTCAGCCTGGCAACAGCGCATTCGTCTGACTGTGAACAATAATGGAACTTTGTTAAGACGTTGTGGGTTTTTCTTATGAAAACGTTATTACGAAATGAGGTGTCTAACATAAAAAAAAGTAACGAAGATTCATTATACCAACAGATGGAGTCACAAAGTCCATCACATATAACCGTGTCGACCATGTTTATGATTTATGTTTTCGATCGTGTTAAATAAATTTGTGGGTGGAAAGTGTAATTCGCTTATTTCATGCAATGTTTCCAAGTTGCTGTAGACAGAGATTCTGTTGTTCGATATTAGCTACAAATGCAAGATACATTAAAAGCTATAATCATTTCCCCTAACATCAAACACAAAGGCTGTTTTTTCCTCCACTATCTCTTAATGATAAATCCCAAAGACATAGCATTTAGAACATCACACATTTTAAGACGTTAGGTTTTCCCATTATCAGCCTTTCATGTTTGGTGTACACTGCTTGATAGATCACAGATAATAACGATTTTACTTGATAAATGCATTAATCATCTGTCATTATTTTTCTCGACAACTTGAGATTTGAAAACATCAAATTCCAACAAGACTTGCCATAACGGGACTGCGGGGTTTATTAAATTGGGACATTGTCAACAGTGTGATTTATATGAATGCCGCATTCACACCAAACTCTACAATACTTTCAGTTACAGACCAGAATATGATTCTAATTTCCTTGACCAGTTACAAGTGATTTTTATTGATTCTTCTTGATTGATCACTGTTCGTTGTCTTCACCTTTACACGTCATACATCGCAAACTATCATTATATAGGAAAACGACAAGTTTATCATGGAAAATGCATAGCTATTTATATCCTGAAGAGAGGAATGGGATATCTGGAAAGGTTTGTTTGTTTGTTTTACGTCCCGTCGAGAATTGTAACTTATATTGAGACGTCAACAGCTGTAGGTGAAGTACCACAAATTTAGACCTATGCTTAGCGCCCAGGGCCGTAGCAGTGAGGGTTCTTTAACGTGCCAACGCTTACCGTGACACGGGACCTCCGTTTTTTAAGGTCATATCCGAAAGACAAAAATTCTCGACGGGACGTAAAAACAAACAAACAAATAAACTGATCAATGTCATAAATCCTATATGGAATACAAATTAGAGTGTTGGGCAAACACAGACCCTTGGATATAACAGATGTGGGATGTTCGATTCCAATACCAAATGTGATAACAGGTAATGAATAGCACTTAGTATGTCTTATTCTGCCTTGGCATTGCATGGGTTTTTTGGGGGGTGGGGTGGGGTGGTAATTTAGGTTTGTTTGTTTTTGCCGTTCCGACAGGTAAAAGCCTATACTATTACATCATTGAAATTTGCACTTGTTTCTTGATGATCTGCACATTTATTTAAGCATGAATTGTAACTTTTTATGAATTACAGTGTGATAAATCAGACGGTGTATGTAAACAAATTGAATAACGCGAGTTATGAAAATTCGTTTGCACACGCCGTCTAATATATCACACTATATTTCACAACAAGTAACAATTCATTGCTTATATGAGGGACACTTTTTAAGTTCGTAGAGTAGGGCGGTGTTTTTAAAACCGCTTGAAATATCAAAATTTTATTCATCTAAGACCTTCGAAATATGCCCATATGCCTCAACACACATTTTACACCGATCTACCCATTTCCGGAACGCTGCACGGTACTCCTCTTTAGGTATATGTTTCAAGCATTGGTAGACCGCACTGCCTATACGACAACGGGATTCAAAACGGTGTCCTGCCAGCGTTTCCATTAGTCTTGGGAACAACCAAAAGTCACAGGGGGACAGGTCAGGGCTGTATGGGGGATGATCTAAGACATTGAGCCCAGATTCTTTCAGATATTCCTGTACCGTAGCGGATTTATGGGCCGGTGCGTTATCATGGAGTAATTTGATGCCGCAGACACCGGTGCGCGGTCTGTGTTTCTGATAGAAATCAATAAGTTGAGTAAGAACACTTTCTCTGTAAAACTTTCTAGTGACAGAACTACCTTTCGGGACTGAAATTTGAAGGACTGGACCTTTCGAATCAAAGAATATTGCATACAACATGCGATTTGATGTTTTGCAACGGCGAACAATGACAGGTCTGTCGCCCTCAGGTGAAACCCAAACCTTATTTTTAGTCTTAGAATCGGATTGAAAATTATAGATCCAGGTTTCATCACCTGTAATTTATCATATTTTTTTTTATAACTTGCGATGCAAGTCTAACCGGACATTGTTTCTGCTTGTCAGTGAGCAAATGGGACACCCAGCGCGCGCAGATCTTACGTAGCCCAAGTCGTTCACGTAAGATCTTCAAAACGCTTGGCGAATGAATGCCACTTAATTCTTCTATCTCTTGCGCGGTATAACGTGCGTCTTCCTCAATTAACGTTTTCACAGTAGCAACGTTCTTTTCCTTCAAAACGGAAACCGGGCTGCCCACTCGAGGGTCATCTTCAATTGATTCCCGACCATCATTAAAACGACATACCCACTTGCAAACTGTAGCATATTTTAAAGCACCATTCCCATAAACCTTTTGCAAATCAGCATGAATTTCCGTTGACGGAAACCCGAGGTGTGCTCGAATCTTACAATATACCATCTGTTCAGAGATTTTTCCATCCATATTGAACGCTAAATTTTACTATAGTGTATAAAACCACGTTTTGAAAATACCCAGCGCAGCGCGCACGTGGACCTCGTGCGCCGCATACCGTGATACCATTCGAGAGAGGTTCTGTGTAAAAAATTGTGCAACTTCATAATCGCGTTTAAAAGTTATAGGCTTATTCTACGAACTTAAAAAGTGTCCCTCGTATTTGCATTATAAAATTTTTCATTCTGCACTGATTTTTATTACGTATTTCAAATTTTCTGCTTATCACAGAGGTAAAAGTGCAAGTATTGGAATAGCCATTCATTTGCATAAGATTGATTGATTGATTGTTTGTTTTCCGCCACACTCAACAATTTTTCAGTTATCTGGTGGCGTCCAGTTTTCGAAGGTGGAGGAGAGAACCCTGATACAATGTATCCGGGAAGAGACCACCGACCTTTCGAAAGTAAACTGGTAAACTTTCTCACATATATCGGCACGAGCGGGATTCGAACCGGTGCCGACTAGAGGTGAGAGGCCTTGTGATTTTGAGCGCAATGCTTTAACCACTCGGCCACGGAGGCCCCTATTTGCATAAGAAAATACTATACAATGTAAAATATTGTAACTTCTCTATTGCTTTATTTCTTTAAAATAAAAGATTAAAAATGATCAAGGTTTAGAGTTTTAATGGCGATTGAGCATCTAAAACAATTCAAACAGTTAAACTACAACAATACACAATCGGCGTAGGCGCATCCGGTCTATTTCTTTTGAGCAGAAGAGAAATCAGTTTTGAAACTGTGGTGAGTGTTTCTTTTAAAATGGTGTTTCTTTCAAAACAGTGTTTGTATCAAAACAATATTGAGGGATATGATATTTCTTCTATTCAGAAGAAATCTTATGATTTAATTTTTGTTTTCAAAAACGAAATGCTATTAAATTGGCCTAAAGAGACAGAAAGGAATTTTTCTTCTAGGGTGAGTTTTTTTCACCCCTAGTTTCCTTTTATTTCATTGGAATTCAGTTACATCCCTAAATATGAAAGCAGTTCATTTGGAGAAAATCACTACAACTGACTAGGGCGTACCATCGGATTTATAGCTGATAAATCCGACAAGTACTTGGTGCTTTTTATTTAAAAAAAAACACAAATAAATGTAAATATAGTGTTTCATATTATTATATTATTATTGTGGTAGTGACAAAAATATTTGGATCAGCATTATCACTATTGATTTCGTTTTGTTTTTTTCTCTCGTTTTTTTGTTTGTTTTTGAAATTCAAGAAATATGGGCATTCCATAGTTCATTCATAGAATTATTACGTCCCGTTTAGGAATTATTAGTAAAAAGAATTAACGATATAAAACAAGTTATTTAACTGTACTGAATTACATTGATCACGTTGAAGAAAAGGGAAGGGACATGGGAAGCAAATAAGATTAGCCTTGGAGTGTAAAACTGTTGCTTGATAAAGAGTAAATATCAGTGGTTTTATCATGATAAAAGATTATTCTGCCTATCAACAAGAGCAACGTCTGGAACAAGATGTGTTTTTAGAACACTGATGCCCCCGAATAACAACAAAGTGGAACTATAAGATTTGTAGAGGTCACTAAGTCAAAACGTTGGTGCCATTGGAAGATCTTGCCACAAGAAATACACATACAAATATGAAAGCTTGAACTCTTATAGTGTAAAAGATATAACAAAGTTTAAGTTCTTTTTTTTACATTTCCAAAACTGTCAACGGTCAAGGTCACAATGCCAACAAACCTAGTATCGATGGAAAGGTCTTCTCACAAAAATACACATGCTAAATATAAAAGCAGTACCTCTTACTATTCTAGATTTTCTAAAAGTATGTCAAAGGTCAATGTAAAGGTCACCAGGTCAAATATTTTGATGTCAATGAAAAAGGTCTTGCTGTAAGAAATCTATATCGCAAAATTAATATGAAACCTTTACCTCTAATGATATAAAAGAAATGACCAAGCTTGAAATATTTTCTGCCACAGACTGACAAACGGACAATCTTCGATTATGGGGGCATAAAAATTTACATTGGTTAAATTTTCCGGGACATGAGTACTGTTGGGCACTATAGCGATTAAGGCCCCACCCTGGTACCAAAGCCCCTAATCTTGGGATGGCTACTTGCTCCTTCTAAATAATTCAATTTCAAATATTAGTGTCAGTAGCTTTAAAGAAGTATGTTATTTAAATGTTTTACACATCAACACTGTATGCTACCCTTTGCCCCCACCCTAGAGTCAGACCCTCTACCCCGGTGATCATGAAAATTTAATTACCATTTTAGTAGAGGGTTTCCCTTTCTGCTTTACACGACTATGCATTTACATTTTTCTTACAGATGTGCTTTGCATTTCGTTAATTTTTGACCCACCCATTACACCCCGGGGATGCAGGGGTCTTGAGAGCTACAATTTATGCCCCCTTATCCTATAAATTAATGATTGATTGATTAAATGTTGTTTAACGTCCCGCTCGAGAATCTTTCACTGATATGGAGACGTCACCATTGCCGGAGAAGGGCTTCAAATTTAAGCCTATGCTCGGCGCTTATGGCCTTTGAGCAGGGAGGGATCTTTTACGTGCCACACCTGTTGTGACACGGGGCCTCGGTTTTTGCGGTCTTATCCGAAGGACCGCCCCATTTAGTCGCCTCTTACGACAAGCAAGGAGTACTGAGTATCTATTCTAACAACCCGGATCCCCACGGGGTTCCTATAGATGTTTTATACCAAATTTGAAAAGATCAAGAATAAGTGTCTTTTTTCATACCTTTAGAAGGCCAGCTTTTTGGTTGTACTGTGTATGTATGTTTTTACACGTTTTTCACATTGGGGGAGATCATCACGCAACTTTACATATTACCAATATACAAGATATTTCTTGGTTATCTCCCCTTTTAGATTGTCATCTCAATAAATGACAAATCATTCAACTAATGGTGTTTGTGATAATTTTATTGACAGAGCAAACGAATTCCATTGGTATAAAATAACATTCCATTTGTATAAAATAAAGTTAAATATGTTCATCAAGCAATAGATTACCTGGGTGATATAATTATCATGTATGTGCGTCCGTCTGTAAGCACATTCTATGACAAACGATATCTGAAGATTTTCAGAAGTTATGCAGAATTTATGGAGTAGGCAGAAGTTTTCATATTTTTTTCTCATATCAATAAGATAATAGCACTTTAAAAGACTTTCATAGAATTTAAAATAATGCTCGGATTAGGAAGGTTTTCAGATTTATCGCTGTTAGCGTTACGGAGTAATCAAACTCTTTTTATACTTTTGATATCAATAGATTCCGTTGTTTATTTTTTAAGAAAAACTATCCGAATTAGAATAGTGCAAACATTCTACAATTGAGATACACACACATGGTTCAAAGATCATAATAAAGTCACTGCTGCTGCAGTAATCAAGTGGCGATTTGTCTACACGACATTCGAATAAAGTAACTTATATAGGCTATGCAACTTGCTTTTGAGTACATTAAATTTCTTATGACAAACATTTTACTATATTCTAAGATTCCCTATCTCGTCTGTGCACAGTCAATAAGCAACATGAACATTGATCATTCATACAATTAAGATATTTTAAACTAGCACTATCTTTAAACTAATCAAGGTCAAATAATTGAATACTCAGACAGGTACCCTTGGCAATATTATAGCAAACAAAGCGGAAATAGCCCTTCAATGATATTATACACTGTCGAATTCCTTACACTTAGGTTTATACAGTTGTGGTAACAAGTCTACCATATGTTTAAGTTTTATGTCCGTCGTGTCATGGATCATAACCCCTTTGGCACGCAAAAGATCGTATCAAAACCGAACATATTGCATTTAGTTAACCACCGTAAAATGACGGAAATATTGCCAAAATGGCGTTAAACCTCAAGCAATCAATTAATATATAAAAATACTCATTATGGGGCTTTTTTAGATTTATCAGTCTCAATAAAAAATCCAGAGAGACTCGCCTGGTCCTCCCTTAAATCCAGAACTGTATAGTTTGATTGGCTTATCTACTGGGTAACATATATCACAATATTTTAGGAATTATCTACGCAATACAAACTTTAACTGCATGCAGACGACAGAACCGATCATTGAGCGATCACGTCATAAAAACTCTCATGAGTTGGGTTGTTTGTCTATGGTTTTAAATCTTTTTGCAGTCATCTTGCGATTGTTTTTTTTTTCTTCAGTTAAGGAACTATTTACATGTGTGTACTGTTATTTCCCTTCTACAAAGCCCGGATGCTGCAGCATTTGAAGCAGTACATATTGATTTTATCACTTTATTTATCTATTGGTGATAAAAATGTTTAAGTAGGTTCTACGATTGAGACATTTACAGTAGCAGTACGTTAAATTCCACACCCCCACTCAAGTAATATCACATTATATCCTCAATTTGTAATTGGGCAACAAAGGGACCTCCAGAGAATTGCTACACTGTCAAATATACTAGCGGAAAAAGAAACTGTGTACTTTAGTAATTTCATTTATGTATTATGTTGCACAATGTATATCATTATTTGATATAATGCATTGTCTTTCAATTCAACCATCAGATCACGAATTACGTCCATTATGGTTGATATGAACAGCGACGAAAAGTAGAGGAGGTGCAAACATTTTTCACAAGTTTAATTGCGTGTATATCCGCCATTTACAACAATGCATTCTTCACATCTACGATGCATTGAACGAATCGGGTTATGCAGAAACGCCTGAGAAATGTTCCGACATATGCGCAACAAAGAACAACGCAATGGCTCCAACGTAGCAGGAGGGGGTGGGTCGTGACGTAGACGTCGTTCCATTTCACGCCAAACATTTTCTATAGGCAATAAATCCGGTGACATCGCAGGCCAAGGTAGCACATTCACGTGTTGCTGCTGTAGACACTAACACCTCGTGCGTTATCCTACTGCAGCATAATGCAACGTTGGTTAGTGTGAATGAATGGAAAGAAGAGCTGATGTAGAATCTCAACACGGTAACGTACGTCGGTTAAATTGCCCACAACTATCACCAAAGGGGTCCTTGTATGTGTTGTAATACCACTCCAGACCATAACGCTCTCTCAGCCGAACTGACGAAGCTGAATAATGCAGGCGTCATTGTAACGTTCTCCGACATGATTGTAAGCTCGAACACAACTTTCACTGCTGTCGAGATGAAATCTCAACTCAACTCAACGTCCGCCCAATATCTGTTATTGAAACGACGATTCATCATACACCACGCTAACCTCGCAACACGGTGAAGCAAGAGCAAGACAGGACGGATAACAGGACGTCGAGGTCGGATGTTGGCCTCTTGCAGTCTGTTAGAGGATTTATATTTTGATTCCCAGAGATGCTTCTTCCAATCAAAGAAACCCAATGGAATCGATGACGCAAATATGACGTCCGTGTATACGTATCTTTCCGACGTGATGTCACACTCGGGCGTCCTGATGGTGGGCGGTCCCGAACGATACCAGTTTGCTAATATCGTATTCATAAGTATTTACTCTGTTAATGTGAACCATAAACTGCTTGCCACATTACTTTGAGACATCACTGTTTAACTGACATTCCTGAATACCAAAGGTAAGACACATCTGTGCTTATTGTTGAGGTACACGTAACAAGATGGGAATTCCCCTACAGCCAGATGATGTTGTAGCCATGCATTAAATCCAACAGCAACTAAAGGAGAAATCTAAGAACAAATCATCGTTAGGATCAAGATCGTCGACTTTTCATTTCGTTTAATTAAGAGTTTAGGGCCAATCGAGCTACAAAACAAGAGTCTATCAATGACGTCCTGACAAGGCATAAAGACAGACCCATGCTCTATTGTCAACAACTTTGCCGCAAACAAGTGTGGTCAACAAACGGTAAAATTCATGCTCATGACAACAAGGACAAAACTAACTTAACATCATTAACATGGATTCAGCTCTAGTGCCCTTTGGATACACATTGTGTTTGACTAATTGCATGGTTATACCAATCTCTGAATGGAGTGGTGAAACGTCTCCATCGTATAGCAAAGTCGTATTTTCTACAAATTTACAAATATTGTGTTGATCTTTTCTTCTTTTTTGGCATTACATACTTATTTATATACTTATTTATACATACTCTGCATTACAATCCATCACTTCTGGTTTTCTGCTACATGATTATTTGTTTCTTTCTACTGTATTTTTCCGTATGTACACGGTGTGGTTACAAATAGTACATTGTTTTCATGGATTACATAAATTTGAAATTTTGACTTTGTCAGTGCTCAGATTACGTTGAATTCGTGAAACCAAATACTCGGTATCAAAATATTTATGAATAAATAATGCGCATGCCTGAAAGAAATCAGTATGAAATTTGACACAAACGTTAAAACGTTTGTTACATATATACCTGCAATGCAAGCTATATCTCTGAAGTCGATACGCGTATGTAAATCAATTTTCGCGTTTATGCATTTTGTTTTATTACATGATTTATGATTCTTTTCAAAATAAATGGGGGAAAAATGAGAAGAAGAAGAACTTCCTTGCAGATTAAATTCTACGCAAACAAAGAATATATAGTTACTCTTGTGAAATAATGTAACAGTGCTCGATACTTTGTGCTCCTCTTTTTAATCGATATTTATTCTGATAGAAGTGATGATAAATAAAAATCTCTCGTGGCTGTGATAAAGTCTTGTATACATGAAAAAGTAATAGTAATTTGTGATGAAGAAGTTATGGAAAGGAAATGTAACTTATAATCTTAGATACGAAAAGATCTCCAGTGATATATTATTCCAAAGCAACATTTAAAACCATCGACGACGTTTTATCTATTAATAATATTCCTTTTCATTCATATTTCGATTCGATATATCCTAGTGAACTCGACATAAAAGATACCAGAATCTTTCACATCTGTTTCATATTTGGATCGTTAACTGATAATAAATGTGAATGGTAACCAACATATTTCACCTCCATCGTCACCTGCATATGGTTTATATATATCTAAACGGATTTGATACTCGGAAGCACGTTCTGTATATATTCAACGTCTACACCATGGAAGGCTAACAAATAAGTGGATGGTACAGGAAGTTCTACAGACTATTGTAAAATGCCACCAGCATTTCGCAAATTCTATGGTCGTTATAAAGTTCTTTTATGTAAATAAAATCTGCTATTAGGTCGAATATTGAATATTTTACGAGGTATTCCAAATTAATTGTGACGGGTCAACTGGGAATGCTTACTCCTCCCCGGCACCTGATCCCATATCTCGTATTTCCATGGTTCGTCTTTGATCTGTTCTCGATTTTATATTCTTTTTATTATTTATGAAATTGACCATTGTTCCTTATCTTCACCCTTTTCACGTGTTGGTATGTCTAATATAAAAATGGAACACGGAAATGCCATCTTGTGACCAGTCACTCAAAAAATTACTTTGTTTGTGCATCTGTGACACCTTACCGTATAATACTAACGGACGTTCAACGGACACCAAAATTTTCAATCCTATCGTATTCGTTCCTTTGCGTTTCTTCAGTTTTTTTCAGTCAATGCGTTCTTTGTCTGGCGAAGTCTAGTCTATCCGGCGGAAAGTTTTGTTCAAAACTTGTAACAGACACCACCGGACTATGACGTTTGCTTAATGTGCGGTATTATGCGTTTTAATCGGAACTCTTACGTTTCTTTTTCTGTACCTGTCCACTTCGCATCCGTTAATATCCGGTGAACTTTTTTCTGATTTTTATGTAGACATGACCAAAGCCGACGAATGCCTTGAACTTTGATAGCCTTCCTGAAACTCTCCAGATTCAGACAAGGTTTCTACTTGTGAATAATCTTGGGCAATCTTCCCCCAGCATTGTCAATGACTGAGTGAGGAAGTGGCGGTCTTATATATGGAGCACCAAATTACATAAATTCAAGAAATTGAAGATATTCTTAATTGTTTGAAGATATTGCACACAACAATTGAATTGATGCACGCGTTAAATTTGCCATTGCTCTCCTCAGCTGAATTAATACCCACAATAAATGAATTAATGCATGCATCAAAGTGGTGAAATTATTACTAGCGTGAAGCTCGGTATCAATAATTTCATGATCTTGTCAATTCAACTGAAGATATTTATTAAAAATTCATTTAAAATGATTTTTGAATAAGAAATTATTGTTTGCATCAATTCTTTAAAAGAGAGCAACAATTCATTTAAAGAAACCATTAAGTACGTTATGGATGTGTTGAATTGAAGATATCTCTTATTGTACATTTGCTCTCTTCTAAATGAATTATTGCAAGCATTAATTGAATCAAAGATATCATAATTAATTCAACTGAAGGCAGCAATGATTCAAATATTGCACACATTAATTGAATTGATACCTGCATGAATTAAATTATTGCTCTCTTCAACTGAATTATAGCGCGCACGAATTCAGTTGTTTATACCATCAATTCATTTGAAGAGTGCAACAATTTAAGTATGGCGCTCATCAATTCAGCAGAATAATTAATGCTACATGCACCATTAATTCAATTGATGTGCGCAATGATTCAGAAATGAAGTTATCATAAACATTTGAAAAGATCTTTAATTGAATTGTTACGTATATCAAATGAATTAATGATATTCTCAAATAAAAGTATATCTTCAATTATTTGAGTTTCTGTTAATTTGGCGCTCCATATATGTAGCCTTTCCTCGTACCCTGCCTCTACCCTTTCCAACATTTGTAGAACTTCTTTTGGATCATGGAAATATGTCTGTGAAGGCGATAAGTCTGTAAAGATATATCCACTTTCGTTTCAGGTCCACCTTGTCAGACATGTGACCGGTATAAGTCCGTTCGTCTAACGTTTTTAAGAACGTTGCATCCGGTCTTTCCTGCGTCCCACGTTCGTTATACCCGGTACTTGATTGATTATATATTGTTTAACGTTCCGCTTGAGAATTTTTCACTCATAGAGAGTCCTCACCATTGCCGGTTAAGGGCTGCAAAACTTAGGCCTATGCTCGGCACTCAGGGCCTTTGAGCAAGGAGGCATCTTTAATGTGCCACACCTGCTGTGACATGTCTCGGTTTTTGCGGTGTCATCCGAAGAGCGCCCTATTTAGTCGCCTCTTACGAGAATCAAGGGATACTGAGGATCTATTCTAACAACCCATGTCCTCATGGGGCACCCGGTACTTGCCCTTTATGCAGACGATAATGTCCGTTAATATACCGTTAATACGCCGGTTTTGAGTTGAGAGCTCTTCTGTGTAGGAGGTGCATTTAGTGGAACTTTGAATGCCTACGTGGGACATAATGGACTTGCAGTGTATTAAAGCGGCTTTTCTATAAGTATGTTTGTTTTCAGTTATCTGGTGGCGTCCAGATTTTATTGGTGGAGGAGAGAACCCAGATACAGTGTACCCGGGAAGAGACCACCGACCTTCCAAAAGTAAACTGGCAAACTTTCTCACATACATCGGCGCGAGCGGGATTCGAACCCGCGCCGACTAGAGGTGAGAGGCCTTGTGATTTTGAGCGCAATGCTTTAAATGTGTAGAAAATACAAATATTGTCGAAATAAATATTTTACTAAAGAGGAAATATTAAAACAATGTCATATTTGTAAGTAATATCCTGGATATGATACGTACGAGTAACGAAATAACTTGATATGATAAGAATTTCATGTATTTAATTACTCCCTGAATACTTATCATATATTTAGTTTGTGTATCAGTCAAACTCGGGTGACGAAACTGCGTATGAGAAACTTACTGAGCACATTTCCTTATGCAGTGATGAATATTTGTCCCACTCCCACAAGTAAACAAAGTGTTTCGCGCCTTACTATGCTCAAGAGTTCTTCAAAGGGAAACAACTCGGACATACCTCGAAACCGGTTTATTGGCTGGTACTTATCCAGTTATCGTTCGGTTATTATGCGTTTTGTACGTTTCATACATCGATCGGAGGAGTCGTGGCGTGAACTCCTTTGATCAGCGGAGAGCACTGATTTTATCCGTGCGACGTCCGTTTTAGCAATCCGGTAAGGTGTGACGGCTCCATAAGGAAATACGCAACAGGTAACTATAATTCTTTTTTTGGTTTAAATTACAGGACTTTTTTGTCATATTAAACTGCTTTTGTGTGCAAAATTTAAAAGACATTTGACCTATAATTTTTTTTTTTATAAAGGTCACAAATCCAGTCTCTGACACCTCCGTCAGAAAAGAATTAAAACCATTACTTTTCACTAAAGTACAGGTTTTCTTAAATAAAAAATAAAATTGTTTAGAAAATGTAAATTTTATGAAAAAGATTCATTAACAAAAGATAAATAAAATATCAAAAACAAATAAGATAATAATCAAGGTCACAAATTAAATTTTCGTAATTGTATAGATCTGTTCGAAGCTGAAATGTGTAAACTATTTGTCGTACTCAGCATTGTATATAAAAAGAGTGTCTATAATTTAAATCTATAGGAAAACTAACAAATTTCAAGACATACAAAATAAAAACAAGATTATCAAAACGGAAAGAAAACCAACACCAACAAAATAAAATAAAAAAAATCCAACAAAACAAAACAAAAAAAAAAAAAAACCAAACAAACAAAAGCAAAAAAACCAAAAAACAAAAAATAAAACAAAGGAAAATAAAACAAAAACAAAAACAACAACAACTACAACAACAAAACAAAACAAAAGAAAAAAAAAACAAAGAAAAATAAAACAACAACAACAACAATCAAACAAAACAAAACAAAAACAAAAACAAAAAAAACCCAAAATACAAAAAAAAAAAATCAAAAAAAAAAAATCAACGAAAATATTTCATTTTAAAAGCCACTTTACTTCCCCCACCCCACTCCATCAATGAGAAGTGATAAGCAAGTTGTTAAATTCTATTCTAATATTTTAGATTTTATTCATTATAATTTTCAAAACTGACTGAAACTAGTATTAATTAAGATATTTATAATATTCCCCTAATCTCTATCAGTACTTTTAAAATCAAGCGTTGTACGTGTAGCATATAATCTCATTATATTCTCTTTGGGTACATACACTTGGGAATGTTAAATTAATCTACAAAGTTATAACATACATGTAGTTCATTATAAGTTTCTTTAACGACACATGGAAGTCAGTATTGTGTTTCACTGTGTCGGTGAGCTGACGTGGCAATTTATGTTTGGCAAAACATTTCTTTGGTTAGGTGGACTGGCGTGTTTTGTTTTATTTAATCACAGTGACACGTGAATGGATACTTATCCTCTCACTCCAATCTTTAATTGTGTCATGCCTATCCCCATTTAGATGCTTCAGTCCCGTGAGGACCCGGGTTAGATAGAATAGATCCTCAGTACTCCTTGCTTGTCGTACGAGGCGACTAAATGGGGCGGTCCTTCGGATGAGACCACAAAATCCGACGTCCCGTGTAACAGCAGGTGTGGCACGTTAAAGACCCCCCCCCCCTGCTCAAAGGCCCTGAGCGCCGAGCATAGGCCTAAATTTTGTAGCCCTTCACCGGCAATGGTGACGTCTCCATATCAGTGAAAAAAAGCGGGACGTTAAACAATACATAATTAATCAATCAATCTAGATGCTTCATTATCATATATATTCAGTAGCACATTAAGCACCACGGTCAGTTTCGATATCGGACGATAATAGTGCATAATTATGATCTTGAATTTCCAAAACCCTCGATGGTCCAGTAGAAATATAATTACTTCGAAATGGGAACTAATTGCAACAAAAGCTTTCTTTTCATTTTCTTATAGTTTAATATATCCTTTAACATATACAATAGGTTTAGAAAAATATATTGAAAGGAAAGCTACTATTTTGAGGCTATAACACCATTTATTAATGAAAAATCGTCAAATATTGGAAATTTCTCTAACAATTCCCGTTTCTTTTGATACTCTTAAATTTGTATCATATTTTGATATAGTGATGAATCCTTAAACAGATATAACAAGTTCAGATAAACTATTGAAGGGATAGGTTATTTTGAGGCAAAAAACAACATTTACTAATGAAAAACTGTCATAAATTAAAAATTTCAATTAAAATCGGTTTCAGTAGCCCATTTTCGAGTTACCGTATTCCTGCAGTATTCTAACATTTGCTTTGTACTCAAGTTACGAGTTCCTCGTCACACTTTTACCTACATTTGTTGTTGCCGATAGCTTTGGTATTTCATTCACAAAGGTGTCACAAATGTTTGCGACATGGATTAATGACATGAATGTTGTATTTTCACCACCTTTGAAAAGACCAAATTCCAAATTTGTGAAAAAATTATGCCAAAATGTTTTAAATTAACTCAATGAAAACGAGCCAGCTTCCTGTTTGGTCCAGACTTCCGGTAAGGATTCTTTGCCTTTGAATTCTGTACTCCAGACCACCCATCCTTCCAATATGTCAATGTAGGTGTTATTTTGTCAAGTATAGCTGTTAAATGGAAAGTAGAGGTAGAAAGCATTTATTCGTACATGACAAAGGATCCTTTTGTTTTACTTTCAAGTTTGATAAAACAACAATGTTTGTAAATGTAGTATTTAAAACACAATTTATATTCATGTACATCTGTTATGTGCATGCATGAGAGAAACAAAACAGCGTGTTTCATTGATTGTACAGAGTTCTTTATCGAAAGGCCGTTTACTCCAACAGCTCAGATAAGGACATTTAGTTCTTATCAGCAGAACAAACGCATTTAAAGCTTTAGTTGCGGTAACTCCTCCCTCTGGTGCTTTCATGTTTCTTTCCAATCTTTGGGGAGACAATGTTTCCGAAAGGAGCATAACTGAACATGTTTTTTTTAGATATATTAAAACCTGGTGATGAACTGTGATGGCTGATAGGGGTTTTTTTTGATAAGAGACGTAATGTTAGAGAGAAGATTTACGTTGAATATACCACCACTTACCAGAAAGTGTTCACGGGGAAAAGGTAAATAGCTTGCTGCAAGTGATGTTTTTAAAACAAAAAAAAAAATGCAAAACTGCGAATTCATGTTGAAAGGGCGATAGGAAGATTGAAGAACTACAAAATACTGTCACACACCATGCCTTTGAAAATCAAACCTTTGTGTAATCAAATTCTGAGAGTATGTGCAATTTTAAGTAATTGTCAGCAACCTTTAGTGAAGTTAGATATATCTGTTCAGTTCATTTGCATGTATGTGCATACATAGATGAAATACCTGTGTCAGTCATTGATACACACATATGTTCATGATTTATATTCCTTGTGCAATGAAATTCCACTTGGTTTTGGGTGGGTTTTTTTTTACATAACGTACTATCGGTCATAAAGAAAAGGTGAATGCAGATTCCATGTCAAGACTACAATGGTATATATTATTCCTCTGATACACACACGCAATGAATTTTAAACACTTTGTTTCACATAAATTTGTATATCATATCAAACATTGAACACACAATTTCATATGAACATATCGGAATTCTTTAAGGCCAAAATAAAATGTGTGTTTTCTATTTCACTTCCCCCAAAATTAGGTAGGGTAGTTAAGTAAAACATTTATGAAACATTTTATTCAAAATTTTAATTTTTGATACACTTTAAAATTCAGGCCTGTCAACATTACAAATACATTTCAAACTCTATGAATATCCACAATAGTCAAAATGTTAATAAGAGAAACTCGAATGTGAAATGAAAAAAAAATCCAGTTTGAAAATTCTTGATTCTTATTTTATTTATATATATTATCAATAAAATGTTTAGGGTTCACAACAGAAATTGTAGGTAGGATCAGGAAACCAGAAACACATATATTTTATTTTGGCCTAAAAGTCCTTCCTGGGGACAGAAGTTCATTATTACTTTCGGTTTAACAGAACAGTATTCCCATACTTTTAAAACAATCTGTTCCATTTTTGCACAATTTCTGAATACATTTCAGGATCAAATGTTATTCTGTCAATAACAATGCCTCGTCTTGTGAAGAAAACAAAATCACACCATAAAACCTTGCATATGCCCATTTGGCCCTGAATTTGAACATACCATGGAAATGTTTGTTTCAATCTTACATCATTGTTTTCATCAAGGTAAAGATGATAATGACCATCTTTACAAGCTTCTGAAGTTTCAACATTTTGATGTAAAGCTGCATTTAATTTAAATAAGACCTACTCCACAACATTTGCATAAAACTTTTCCATCTGGTGAAGCTCCCATAAAAGGACAACGGTCACATACATACAACCTACATGCATCTACTTTTAAATTTTTGTGTAATTTCCTGCAAAAAGTAATGTATTTTTGCCTAAAAACAGCTTCATATTTATTTCCCAAATGCAATATCCTACACCCATCACCAAAGTGGCAAAGTATTTTTTTTTTCAAAATGTAATTTTCGGGACTGTCTATGAATTTGAAATGTGATGCAATAACTCATCAATATCGATGTTCAAACCAAGCAGTGTTTTCAGAATGACCCCGAATTTCTTTTTCTACCCGAACATCTGATGTGTAAGTGTTTCGTACCGCAATTCACCCTTGAATTAGAACGTTTTAGCCGATACAGTAATGTGTTGTGTGACGACGCATTTGAGTCTGTTTGCAATACAATTGCGAAATGCGACAAAAACTCTTATTGGTCCAAACGTATTAAGTCCGCCCAAATTTCCTTTTATGGCAGTAGTTGCGTATTTGATAAACACCGATCCACAGAAGTTCGTGACCTTATATTTTGACCAATGAAATGTGCTAGAAAGTAAGTTCCGCCCACCACCACGAATCTCGTGCATATGGGACATCCGCCATTGTTTTGTATAGTAAACACAGTATGTATTGACCTATCATGCGTTAATAAAACAACATGCAGAAATATTTTTGTACGAGGGATGATTAAACATTTTCTTACGGAATCTGTAAATCAGACAGTAGGTATCTAGTAATACTTATAATGCACCAAATCCCTACCATTTCAAAAAAATAAATAAATCAACAGCCTGCATTGACAATCGTCGATGACACAAGGGGCCTTCGTGGCCGAGTGGTTAGAGCATTGCGCTCAAAATCAAAATGCCTCTCACCTCTAGTCGGCGTGGGTTCGATTCTCGCTTGCGCCGATATATGTGATTGATTGATTGTTTATTTTACGTCCCGTCGAGAATTTTTCACTTTTTAAGGTCATATCGGAAAGACCCGTGATTCTCACTTCTAAATCACCTACAGCTGGTGACGTCTCAATATGAGTGAAAAATTCTCGACGGGACGTAAAACAAACAAACAAACAATATTTGATGGCATAGCCAGCATGGCATTTTTAAGAGTGGGAACATCCAATTTCTCCTCAGATGAGTGGTCTTCACCTGGAGGATCTAATACTTTTAATAATAAGGAGTTGCTAGATTTGAACAAGTTATATACATCTCTTACAACCACTCTACTATTGCTCTGACCACAAGGAGAGTAATTGTTAGTAGATGGTGTTATTTTTTCTCTATGGTAGTGTCTTTCTGTAGATCAATATTGTCTATTTCCAGAGGCTCTGATAAGCATGGGCTTATCCCAGGTACACACGGTGTCGGTTCATGCCTCGGAGTGACGATCTTTGTGTCGGTCAGTAAAACTTACCAAAGAAAACAAAACGGCTACACAACGCTTATATGTTCTCTGAAAAAGAAAATGGATTTCATTGTCGT
>JAMZEH010000041.1:2208463-2330963 GCA_024699665.1 Ostrea denselamellosa
AAGAGATTGAAAAAAGTTCTGGTTATAAAAGTTAACGATCTTTACAAAGTACCTGATATATATATATATATATATTATGTAGTACTATATAAGGTGGATTTACGGATGGTGTGACCCTTTTATTTTGTGTTTTGCCATGAAAGGTACTGCTTTCCAATACCAGGACTGAATGTCGGAAGGTACATATACTGATAAATCCCCGTTAACTGTTATTGTAAATCAGGAACTATCATTTCATACTTACCTGGAAAGCTTTAATTGGTTCGTCAAGATTTCTTGTTAAGTGCTGCTGAAGTTCTAACCATCCTCGTGACAATTGTCATTGATTGAAAATTCTTCGTGGTTTAAATGTACAGACGAAACGTTCGCCAGGATTTCGTCAACCCTCTATCGGCTTCTTGAACACGTTTGTTTCTTAACTTGCGTTATGGGGATTTGACATTCATTGTTGTGACTGATATTCTCAGTTAAACTACCGACGATTGGCTGGACAAACACTACTAGATTAAAAAAAAACCAATGAAATTTCATATTATGGTCCATTATGTCGATTCAATGAAGTCAGTTCAGAAAGGGTTGATACAGAATCACCGGATAAAACGGTCATTTATATCTGGTTTTAATTAAAGAACAGATTCATTCCCGCAACGCTTTCGATTATTCTAAACATTTGCTGGTTTTCTTTACGTACAAAAAAAACGAAGTCAATGTTTCTGAGTCGATGCATGAATTTTCATCCTGCAAGTTACGATTTGTGAAACTCTTATTTTACCGTGTTTTTTTTTTAAAATATCAATACATTTCAATTTCTCGATTCATATTGTGCGCCATGTTTGATATACTGTAGCTGAACTTCCGGTTGGCAAGTAATCTGCATATGCCCATATAAGATTGATTGTTAACGGTTTTACACTGTGTTGACAACATTTCAGCCATCCCACGGCGGAAAACTAACTGAAATATGTTTGCTTGATTAAGTTGAAGTTTTCATGACAGCCCCCAGTGAACGAACTCTTTTTTGAAAATCAGGGAAACAATCTTTTGCATGCCAAGGGGGTTGTGATTCTTAACACGGGTCACCCTTTAACGTCCCATCCGACGGACAAATAAGTTAAATATACGTAAACAGGTTTCAAAATGCATTATCATTTTGTGTATATATATAATTATATTGTGAACGTATTTGAATTTAACTAAAAATCACATTCTTGTAAATTATATTGCTAATATTATTATTGTTAATATTTGCAAAAACTTCTTGCATTGATTGCACTTAATAAAAAGTTTATTTCGTGCGGGCGTAAAATCAATACCTTCTAAAAGAATGCGATATATTGTTTACTGACCAGTCACAAGATACACATTCAGGTTAAAGTTGTCTGTTAAGTAAATAAGAATGTGTCAATTTTGAATGTCCGATGCTTCATCCTGGCGTTTCAGTACGATTTTATACGGTTTGTTTGCTTTGTGTTTTATTATAGACATTCCAATATGTTGCCAAAGACCGGTTACTTATAGTTTTATGATCTATTTTTAAATCCGTGTAAGGAATTTTAAAGTATGCAATATTATTTGAAGTGCAATTTTTTGCCGCTTTTTTGTTGCCATGTACACCAATGGACGAGTACGGAGGAGAAATCGATGTAGACGGTGTAGGAAAGGTTTAAATTTGATATCAAGTTAAAAAAAAAACAGCAGTGTATTTTTTTTCTGCCACCATATGATTTTCTTTTCTATGTCGGAATGGCTAAAGTTCGTGTTGATCTTCATCGCGCTAATTGTCAATGTTTAGATTTTTCATTAGATCCACCTACGAGATCTCGAGATAACAAGCATGGCGGAGCGGTCAAATCATTTGCATGTTGTAATGATATTCAATGAAAAACATCGTTATTAGGCATGCTAAGCGCAAAGTTGGTACTCTGTTTTTCACATATTTTATGCTTTGATACGGGCGGATCAAGCAATAACTCACCCCCATTATTTAGCAAATGATATCATGGTGTCAGATTTGTATGTAATTAAGGGAAAGTTAATAACTTTTAGCGAAGATGAGTAATTTTGTACACTTTAATTGATTATATGTTGTTTAACGTCCCTCGCGAGATTTTTTCACTCATATGGAGATGTCACCATTGCCGGTGAAGGGCTTTGAGCAGGGAAGGATCTTTATTGTGCTACACCTACTGTGACACGGGACCTCGTTTTCAATGGTCTCATCATCAAAAGGACCGTCCTACTTAGTCACCTCTCACGACAAGGAAGGGGTACTGAGGACCTATTATAACCCGTATCCCCAGGAACCTGTACAGTCTTTCAAAAAAAAAAACACAAACAAAACAAACAAAACAAAACAAAAAAAAACAAACAAAAAAAAAAAAAAAACAAATAAAAAAAAAGAAAAAAAAAAAAGGCGAACAGTGGATCATACAGCTTTGAATTACTAAGTGTCTGTGTTTAACATTCAAATATTTCATAACATTCGGTTCACTCGAAACTAGGTGATGATATTTTGACAATGAAATACTTCAACCTTTAACAAATGGAGCTTAAAAATCCACAGCAGAATAAAAACAATCTGGAAGGTTATAATAAATTATCAGGAAAATCGTAGGGGAATTAAATGGGACGAAAAATAAGCTAGGTCACATGTGGTACTATGTAAATGTTGGCAAACAAAAACGCTGTCTTAGTCAAAGAGAAACAACTCTTGTAGTATTGATATTTTAAACTGACACGCGAGTCGTACTTCTATCACTTCATATGCTACTGATTGTTAAATTTGTTGGCTAAAATTTGCCTAACCAATATCCCCCCACTCTTTGAAATTGATTCAATTTTTTTTACATTTCGAGGTAGGTCAATGGCGGAGTATTCGCTTAGTGACCAGGAGGTCGTGAGTATAGACTGCATCGTGCCATTTGCGGTTAAAAAATAAATTAAATTGGTTAATACCGTGATACAGGACCTCGAATTTTTCAATCTTATTGAGACGTCACCAGCACTTGGCGAAGCACCACAAATTTAATCTATGCTTTGCGCTCATGGCCGTAGCAGTGAGGGTTCGTTCTTGAAAGTAGCAATGCCTGCCGCGAGACGGGACCTCCGTTTTTCAGGTCATCATATCGAAAAGACCCGTGATTGTCACTTCTAATTGCCGAGCGTTTGGAGAAGGAGCAATCACTACCTATGTTTACGGCTTAGGTTTGACGCGGCCATGGCACGTATGGGCTCGAACACGCGACCTCCCGGTTACGAAGCAATCCCTCAAACCACTGAGCTAACGGTCATTTCTGAAGGATTGTTTGTTTGTTTTACGTCCCGTCGAGAATTTTTCACTCATATTGAGACGTCACCAGCTGTAGGTGAAATACCACAAATTTAGATCTATGCTTAGATCTCAGGGCCGTAGCAGTGAGGGTTCTTTAACGTGCCAACGCCTACCGTGACACGGGACCTCCGTTTTTAAGGTCATATCCGAAAGACCCGTGATTTTCACTTCTAAATGCCGAGCGTTTGGCGAAGGAGCAATCACTACCTATTTTTCATCTTAGATTTGACGTGGTCATGGCACGAGCGGGGCTCTAACTCGCGACCTCCCGATTACAAAGCGAACGCTCAAACCACTGAGATAACGCGACCGGTCATTTCTGAAGGACAAATATCGCCAAGTGCTTAGCGATAAATAGTCACTTAGTTCGTTGTATATTGCGGTGGTATATTTAGGGCACATATATATATTTTTTAAAATCATGTTGTACGCATGACGTGATATCTCGTGTGCACATTTGTGAGTTACCGAATTTTTAACTTGTAACTTATATATTCCTACTCGCATTTTGCGAGTTTTATATAGGTGATTTTGAACTATGTGACACCATTGCCGGTAAAGGGCTGCAAAGTTTAGGTTTATGTTTGGCATTTACGACCCTTGAGCAGGGAAAGATCTTTATCGTGCCACACCTGCTGTGACACGGAGCCTCGGATTTTGCGGTCTCATTCTAAGGAGCACCCCATTTAGTCACCTCTTACGACACGCATGGGGGGACTGAGGCCTATTCTAACCCGGATTCCCACGGGATCACTTGGTTTTGACGCTGCGCCAAGATCGAGAATCAATCTGATACCTCCCGGTTACAACGCAAGGCAACAGGGGAGACTTGTAATCATACCCAATTATGAACCTACAGTACTACCTAGTTAGTAGGCTATATTCCAGTGTTATTTCTTATTCCTATATGTGATACTCCAGTCGATAACATCGTTATTTTAAAACTGACACATGCTCAGTATCATTACAAGACTGTCATAATGCTACCTCAAAGATCTGATGATCCTTGAGTCGGGGGTTCGAATCCCACTGTGGGACGTGGGTGCCGGTCTTTCGGATGAGACCGTATAAACCGAGGTCCCGTGTCGCAGTAGGTGTGGCACGATAAAGATCCCTCCCTGCTCAAAGGCCCTGAGTGCCGAGCATAGGCCTAAATTTGCAGCCCTGTCACCGGTAATGGTGACAGCCGCCGGATAGCTGAAAAATTGCTCAGGCGGCTATAAACAAACAAACAAACCAAACTAACCCTCGTAGAAGGCAAGTTTAGTATTAATGAGAGTTTAAATGTCATAGTGCATCATTTGTAAGATGTGAAACTCTCTCCGTTCGATTGCAGCTCGGGTAGCCTGGGTATGTAATAAAGTCGTCCTAACCGGGCTTCCTTAACATGCCAAACTTCCGCCAGAAACCAAACTCTTCCATGCAGGCATTGTGGGATAGGAAATTCAGAAAGAAATTACATCAGCTGAGAAATGATACTTTTCCAAAGACATTTGTTATTAGGCACACAGTGTCTCTTGTCTCTACGAATGCACGAAGTTCAGCGACTTGTTCCGATTTCATTTCATAACTAATTCTCAATCTCTGTTTCGCGCGTGTTACGTCTGAATTCGTGTTTTTTTTTGTCTTGAAGGGAAAGTTGGAAATTCGCATATCTATGATAATATTTACTTCAATGATGTATTGAACTTTTCTTTCTTTCATTTTTTTTTCTTTGTTTGTTTTTTGTTTTTTTGTTTGTTTGTTTGTTCTCTTTTGCTCTGTGGGGATCCGGGTTCTTAGAATAGATCCTCTGTACCCCTTGCTTGTCGTAAGAGGTGACTAAATGGGACGGTCCTTCGGATGAGACCACAAAGATAAGGATCCCTCCCTGCTCAAAGATCATAAGCGCCTAGCATAGGCCTAAATTTTGCAGCCCTTCACCGGCAATGATGATGTCTCCATATGAGTGAAAAATTCTCGATCGGAACGTTAAACAATATCAATCTTTCGTTTTTTTCCTAATACTCCAATTTTGTACCTTGCAAATTCTATTTATTTATGAAACTCCAATGCTTTTTATTAAATGAAGCCTTTGATGATACGTGCGCAATTATTGGACCATGTAATGAGTTCGTGTTCTATTCACGGATGTACAGTATCCCACCTTGGGACGTGTGATGTGGCATCTGATAGCGTCGCTGTGTGTGGAGAGACGCTGAGGACTATGGTTTGTATGGAAACATGATTTTCCAAGATAGGAAGCCACGTGCGAAAACACCGGTCGCGGTAGCTCAGTGGTTAGCGCGTTCGCTTCGTAACCGGGAGGTCGTGAGTTCGAGCCCCGCTCGTGCCATCGCCGCGTCAAACAAACAAACGTGCGCAAACATCGGTAGGGCACGTAGAGGGAAATTAGTGGACACGTGTGGAATGCAGCGAGGACCGAGGTCATAGCATTACATCCATAAATAAATAATTCTGATGGTTATTATTTGTCATGTTTCAAACAAACAACAATGAAAATTGGCTAACTGATCTGTATGAATGTTAGCGCGAGGGGGTCATTTTTTTTAAGAGATCGAATTCTTGCCGCTTTCGTCTTCCTGTTTTTAACACGTCGTATTTTGTGCACACGAGTACACAGAGAGAAGTACGCTAAGGGAGTACATCGCCATAATATGAGAAAAGTGGTCTTATGACGTAAAAATCACAAAATTATAATACGAGGAATCAGAAGATACCAAAATAATTTTTCTGTCTTACTGATTGATAATTAAAGTTCAGAGTAGAAAATGCGTCTTTTATGATCATGACGTCAAATCAAATTTTGTGCATTTGTAGTTCGACGTCGAAAAATTGTTATTCAAAACGTTAAAGCCCTCCCTTTGACATATTGATGATCCTTTATATACCTGCTAGATTTGAAGTAGTTTTAATTTGGTATGAAATTCAACATGCAAATGATTCAATATCTTTCTCCCTCTCGCCTCAAAAAAGTCCCCACCCACCCCAATAACTCAACGTTGTATTTTATCTTTTACAGAAAAAATACCTAAAACATATGAAATAATCGTTTTCGTTACACTGCATATTGTCAGAATCGTGAAATGATATCAAGGTTGTTTACGGAACATCTTGCTTTACTTTTGGTTTCATTACAATCAGGATATCATATGAGCCTCCGTGGCCGAGTGGTTAGAGCATCGCGCTCAAAATCACAAGGCCTCTCACCTCTTGGCGGCGCGGGTTCGAATCTCGCTCGCGCCGATATATGTGAGAAAGTTTGCCAGTTTACTTTAAGAAGGTCGGTAGTCTCTTCCCGGGTACATTGTATCTGGGTTCTCTCCTCCACCTATAAAAACTGGACGTTACCAGATAACTGAAAAATTGATGAGTGTGGCAGAAAACAACAATCAATCAGGATAACATATTAGTCTGACTACGTGGCTCATTGTCTGACTAACACTAGTACATTGTAGAGAAGCTGACACTAGTACTATGTAGGTAACCTGACACTAGTACTATGTAGGTAACCTGACACTAGTACTATATAGGTATCCTGACATTAGTACTATATAGATATCCTGACACTAGTACTATATAGGTAACCTGACACTAGTACTATGTAGGTAACCTGACACTAGTACTATATAGGTATCCTGACACTAGTACTATATAGGTAACCTGACACTAGTACTATATAGGTAACCTGACACTAGTACTATATAGGTAACCTGACACTAGTACTATATAGGTAAGCTGACACTAGTACTATATAGGTATCCTGACACTAGTACTATATAGGTAACCTGACACTAGTACTATATAGGTAACCTGACACTAGTACTATATAGGTAACCTGACACTAGTACTATATAGGTATCCTGACACTAGTACTATATAGGTAACCTGACACTAGTACTATATAGGTAACTTGACACTAGTACTATATAGGTAACCTGACACTAGTACTATATAGGTAACCTGACACTAGTACTATATAGGTAACTTGACACTAGTTCTATATAGGTATCCTGACACTAGTACTATATAGGTAACCTGACACTAGTACTATATAGGTAACCTGACACTAGTACTATATAGGTAACTTGACACTAGTACTATATAGGTATCCTGACACTAGTACTATATAGGTATCCTGACACTAGTACTATATAGGTATCCTGACACTAGTACTATATAGGTAAGCTGACACTAGTACTATATAGATATCCTGACACTAGTACTATATAGGTAACCTGACACTAGTACTATATAGGTAACCTGACACTAGTACTATATAGGTATCCTGACACTAGTACTATATAGGTAACTTGACACTAGTACTATATAGGTAACTTGACACTAGTACTATATAGATATCCTGACACTAGTACTATATAGGTATCCTGACACTAGTACTATATAGGTAAGCTGACACTAGTACTATATAGGTATCCTGACACTAGTACTATATAGATATCCTGACACTAGTACTATATAGATATCCTGACACTAGTACTATATAGGTAACCTGACACTAGTACTATATAGATATCCTGACACTAGTACTATATAGGTAAGCTGACACTAGTACTATATAGGTATCCTGACATTAGTACTATGTAGGTAACCTGACACTAGTACTATATAGGTAACCTGACACTAGTACTATATAGGTAACCTGACACTAGTACTATATAGGTAAGCTGACACTAGTACTATATAGGTAAGCTGACACTAGTACTATATAGGTAAGCTGACACTAGTACTATATAGGTAAGCTGACACTAGTACTATATAGGTAACCTGACACTAGTACTATATAGGTAACCTGACACTAGTACTATATAGGTAACCTGACACTAGTACTATATAGGTAAGCTGACACTAGTACTATATAGGTAACCTGACACTAGTACTATATAGGTATCCTGACACTAGTACTATATAGGTAACCTGACACTAGTACTATATAGGTAACCTGACACTAGTACTATATAGGTAACCTGACACTAGTACTATATAGGTAACCTGACACTAGTACTATATAGGTAACCTGACACTAGTACTATATAGGTAACCTGACACTAGTACTATATAGATATCCTGACACTAGTACTATATAGGTAAGCTGTATAACAATTCTGTGACTTCTCCAGATTCTATAGGTACTATTCGTCTGTTGATACTTTGCACTGGTACATTGTTTTACTCCATTTTCAAATTATTTTTACTTCCAATTTAATTTTTTGTTAAACTTAAGTACATGTATATATCATATGTATGGTCTTTGACTTTGTTTTTATAAAGCACCTTGTGTCGATAATGGAATGTTGGCGACAGGTCTCATAGTTTTATGCAAACATATGATTGATTAACAAAATATTTCCAACGCATCAACAAATGCATGTAATTACAGGCGTAAAACCCGCCATGTACTTCTTTTCCTCAGCGGCTACACCAAGTAAAAGATAATACTAGAGCATGCTTCACAAAAATGAAGCGTCATTGGCGTCTGACTTCCTTTTAAAACATGAATGGATTGATTGATTGATTAAATGTTGTTTAACGTCTTGCTCGAGAATCTTTCACTCATAGGGAGACGTCACCATTGCCAGTAAAGGGCTGCAAATTTAGGCCTATGCCCGGCGCTTATGACCTTTGAGCAGGGAGGGATCTTTTACGTGCCACACCTGCTGTGACACGAGACATGAATGTATATATATATATATATATATATATATATATATATATATATATATATATATAGATAGATAATTACATTTAATCATGTACCTGCGTAGCTCAATCGGTTAAATGTCGATTGATGATCGGATTCGGGTTCAGCAGAGGTATATTTTTTTTCAAATTATATCTACTAAAGCTGCATCATTTTTTTTAACCAACCAAAGTACATATGTAAATTTGAAAACTCTTAATTTCAAGATATTGTTGTACATATTTTCCATTTTTCATTTCTATCAATTATTTCTTGCGTGTTGAACATTTTTGAGTGATTTAAATCAAAATAAATAACGAAATTGAAACGGATCAAATTCACATCACTGGTAATTGTTTTGCAGTTAGGACTTTTTGAAGAGTTGTCCGCTCTTGGTGAAAATAAAAATCATATTTTCTACAAATATGTGAGTTAAATAAATGATTAATTTTATTTCATATTTTCATAAAGAGAAAATGTATATAACTTTTGACATTTGTGTGAAAATATAATTTCTTTTTAAGATGTTTTAATAAATTAAATAAATGATCATAATTTTGAAAAATTCCTGATGGATCATTTTTCTTTGATGAACCCTTCAGTATGATATCATGATTACAAAAATCCACGATCCTTTTAATAGATATGAAATATGATCGTTTTACATTGAATACCTTTAAAGGGACATGGGCACGATTTGAGCTGAAAATGTTGAAATTTTATTCTTCCATTTCAATATTTAGAATGCATAACTAAGGTATTTCTAATGTTCAGCAAAAAAAAAAAAAAAATAAATAAAAATGAAAGTCAGTTATCGAGTTACATGAGTGATACAAAGCTCACTTTGTTATGTAAACAAGGCTTGTGTCATGTTTTTGTTTACATATATTAAATAGGCTAGTAAACGATTCGTTAAAGCAGAGTTTTTTGTTTTAATTTACAAGTTAATTCTGAACACAATGAAACAGTTTCTAGTGTTGTTCACATCTCATTTTGTTTTAAACATGACATTTTCTATTATGTAATCTATATGTAAACAAGACATGGTGCTAGCCTTATTTACAGAAAGAGGGATTGTGAGTGCTGTATCTCACTTGTAACTCAGCAGCTGATATTCAAAATATGATTGATTGTTTGAAATACCTTAGTTAAGCATTGTAAACATCCAAAAAAAAAAAAAAAAAAGAAACTTTGGCAGCCCAAATCGCGTTCACATCCCTTTAAGTTTGCAGTACACTGCAGTGTTGAGTGTATAGACAAGGGTGTGCATCAGGTGATGTGAGTAAATATTGATTGGGATGGCAATTTTTTACCCATGGAAATAATGATGATGATCTAGCTGACCAAATTGAATAAGAACTATCATTATAGGTCCTACATATAATTGTCTTTATCAAGTTAATTGTCCTGATATGATATTGATTTTGAAAAAAAAAAGAAAGCGATAAAAGGCCCATTACTGTATCATCAACAGAATTCATATGAATTGTTATGTAAAAGGAGGCAAATGTCAATAACTATTATAATGCGACCACATTAGATAACATACAAGAGTGACATCAGTGTTTCATTCAGCTCTGTTATAATCACTTGTATCGGGACTGTGTGCATCAATATTTAATTAATTACGGGTATATCGGACTCTGGGGTACATCACGCAGGTTATTTGCTCCCAGGAAGCATGAAGGCATTGTCATCTATAAATCTCGGAATTTATTTCTTACTGGTGTGTAATGGTGAGTGTCTAGTTCTATGACTATTTTTTTTCTTAATTTGATCTCATTAATTAGATACAAAATATTTTACAGTAATTTGCAAAGCAAATAATACTGTGTTCCAATTTCAATTCAGTACCCTACATGTATATTCTAAGTTATAAAACTCCTATGTTTCGTTTCTAGTAGAACCAATAAATCATGACTGCATGGGTATCTAAGTTTGATTAAATTTCTGGACTTTCATAAGTTAAAGGAAGACATATAAGAGTAATTTAGACATTACATTCAGTCATAGCTTGTATCGAGACTGTGCGACATGTATGTTTTTTTTCCGGAATTCACGCTTTTAGGAAATGTACGGTTTAAAAAAAAATTCAATAGACATTCGTAAAACAGTGACAATTCTTATTAACACACAAGACAGTAGTGGAAAAAACGGCATTCTATGACAGACTGTAACACCGTGGTTGTCGATACAAATATTCAAGTTGTGTTTTTAACTCACCTGAACTCTTTCTTCATTATTTCTATTCAAAGTATGTCCGTCGTTTGTTGAAGCTGTGTGGTCCGAATTTTGACATATTTTGTCCATCTTGTAAAATCACACGCACGTACTTATGAGACTGCACGACATGTCATTCATCATTTCACCTGTATGGTGGGGCTTCCGTGGCCGAGTTGTTAGAGCATCGCGCTCAAAACCACGAGGCCTCTCACCTCTAGTCGGCGTGGGTTCGAATCTCGCTCGCGCCAATATATGTGACAAAGTTTGCCAGTTTAATTTCGGAAGGTCGGAAATCTCTTCCTGGGTACATTGTATCTGGATTCTCTCCTCCACCAATAAAAACTGGACGCCACCAGATAATTGAAAAATTGTTGAGTGTGGCGGAAAACAACAATCAATTAGTCACCGGTATGGAGAAATACGGTTCAAGGTGTATTAAGCTACCCTGTAGAACTGCCTCTCGCTGGATCTTTTGTTCGAAGTTTCATTAGCGGTTTTTAAGCAAAACATGTCTTATTAATGTTGCATTAATTTGTAATATGATATTTAAGTAAACAGTTGTTTTTACCAAAAAAAAAAAATCTTTACTCTTAGTTACTATTTTATATGCAGTTTGACGTCTTTCTTATATACTTATTTTCTTTGTTTTAGATATAAAGCACTTTAGGGAAATTAATATCTTATTAAATAAAGCGCTATATAAATGTAATTTAATCTATTAATCAATTTGAACCAGAATTATTTAGATTTAAATCGGTATTTACAAACAACTGTCACACGGCCATTTCTAATGCATATTCAGAGGATAAATCAAGTGACAGTCACGTGTCCATTTTAGACTTCCGGGTCAGCGGTACTGTCTGTAGAGTTGTGTATTTTGTTACTACAGTACCGTCCTCTCAGTTTAACAGCAATAAAATTATCAAATACCTTATAGTATTTCATTGTTTAGGTTCTTTTAATTCTAAATTTAGACAGCTGCGTCTAGTTATATACATTATGTTGTGATTACCCTTATGTGCGGCCCCGTGAGGACCCGGGTTAGATAGAATAGATCCTCAGTACCATTGCCTGTCGTAAGAGGCGACTAAATGGGGCGGTGCTTCCAATGAGACCGCAAAAACCGAGTAACCGTGTCACAGCAGGTGTGGCACCATAGAGATCCCTCCCTGCTCAAAGGCCCTGAGCGCCGAGCATAGGCCTAAATTTTTCAACCCTTCACCGGCAATGGTGACGTCTCCAGATGAGTGAGAAATTCTCGAAAGAGACGTTAAACTACATATAATCAATCAACCGTATGTGTGTGGGACTATTTAGAGACGACTAACAGACTTTACGAGAGGGTAAATGTATTTATGGGTTTCCCACTGATTTACTTTTTAAATAATCTTTTCACTCATTTCTTTTATATACAAAAGTTTTTAAGCATGTACTTATGGGGAATTTAAAAACTTTAAAAAGCTGCATTAAAGTAATTCTATACACTTTGAAAAAAAAATAATAATCGACCACCATTAGATCATACAGATTTAACATTTCATATTTGCAACTTATAGGTTTTGATTGATTGATTGTTTGGTTAGTTGTTTTACGTCCCTTCGAGAATTTTTCTCTCCTATTGAGAGGTCACGGTGACCAGCTGTAGGTGAAGTACCGCAAATTTAGACCACGCCGTAGCAGTGAAGGTTCTATAACGTGCCAACGCCTGCCGCGACCGTTGTAAGGTCATATCCGATAGACCCAAGGAGCAATTACTACTCATGTTTATGTCGTGGGTTTGACGCGGCCATGGAACGAGTGGGACTCGAACTTAGGACCTTCCGCTTACGAAGCGAAGTCTCGAACCGCTGAGCTGCTGCGACCGGTAATATTTTTCAAACCCACAAGACTATATATAGACAATATTTTGATGAAGGGAACTCTATAATAATAAGATCTAAAATGGTTATTTAAAATACGGGAACCTTTAATTATTGCTTCAAGGTTGTCTTGACACAAGTGTAGTGGGAAAATATGTTAGGTATTTCGATGTTAAAATTTAGAGGCGACAATACAAAGATGCAATACCCGAATAATACACAGAAAAAGTCGAAGGTTGATATGTATAATCACTCTGATTTAACCCCCCCCCCCCACGCCCGAGATGCACAGTTCTGCAGCAACGGTTCGAAACTGTTTGTATGGTGATAAACAGGCAAGCTTCACTACCTGTCAATAATCAGTCCGATTTCGTTTTTGTCTCAACAGATGTAAAATGGGAAGATTATTGAGGCGGTAGCATTGCACATATGTTTGTTTGTTTTACGTCCCATCGAGAATTTTTCACTCATATTGAGACGTCACCAGCTGTAGGCGAAGTACCACAAATTTAGACATATGCTTAGCGCTCAGGGCCGTAACAGTGAGGGCTTTTTAACGTGCCAACGCCTACCGTGACACGGGACCTCCGTTTTTAACATCTGATATCATAGGTATGCGCAGATCATCGGTTTATGGAACTATGCGCAAAAGCTACGCAGAGCATCGCTTAGTATTACTGTACGCAGAACATCGGTTTTTATAGTTATGCGCAAAACACTATTTTAATAATTGTGCGTAGAACTTCGGGTTTTTCTTAAGTTCACCTGAGCCGAAAGCTACGTAAGCTTGTCAATTACTTTGTGTTTGTTCTGTTCGTCAACAGCGTCTGTTGTCGTTGTCAACTTTACACATTCTCACCTTCTTCTCCAAAACCACGAAGCCAATTTCAATCGACCTTGGCACCTATCATCCGTATGTAATGGGGATTCTAGTTTCTGCAAATGAAGGACCATGCCCCCATTCAAAGGAGAAATAAGAAATAAAAGGCAAAAATAAGGTTGGGTCATTTAAAAATCTTGTTCTCAACCGCTGGGTTAGAAAAGTTGAAATGCTTCCTGATATTTTGTAGATTAAAATATATCATAATCATGGCAACTATTTTAGGTCTTTCGTATTGTGTATATAGATTTTATGACAAGGCCACGTGACACAATTATTACACGGGAATACGTAGGAAAAATCTCAGGAACCAGTGAGCCAGAGAAATTAAAATACACATCAAAGCGTTCTAACATAGAGTAGATTCACGTTTTTGTTTGTTTGTTTGTTTGTTTTATTTATAGTCGCCTGAGCAATTTTTCAGCTATCCGGCGACTGTAGATTCACGTTTGTTTAAATCATGATCACCAGGAATAGAGAGGGGCCACAATAAGGGATCAAATTTTATGTGGGAAATTAATAGAAAAGTAATTAAAACAATTTCTTTTCAAAAGTAGCAGGACACACTAAATCAAATTCAAATGCAAATGCTCTTAAGTTGGGTGGATTTAATTTTTTTATGCCCTTGGTACTTTAGCTGAGGGCATATTTTGTCCTGAAACTAGCTTTCCTCATAGTCTTTGAGTGGTAAGTGATAGGGATTTGATATGCACATTCTGTGTGGTACCAAATATTTTGACCTTGGAGTTTGACCTACCTTAAAGAAAACATGTTCAATATCTCTTGAACTATTGGAGGTAGGGCTTATTTATTTGAATAAAGATTAAAACTTCATTTCTTATTGCACGTCCTTTCGTATAATATCATTTCCCAATGAACTAATTCTAACATATTTAATATTTTCTGAACCATATAAGGGCTTTCGTATTTTTTTGTATATAGATTCTTTATGGCAAGACCTTATGATACTAAGGTGTATCTTACCTTGTGACCTTGCCCTTGGAGTATGACCTAATCTATAAAAATAAATTTGACCTATTTATTATCTCCTGAACTCCTTTATATTTTTTATATATTTTTTTTATGGCAAGACCTGTGATCTATGTGACCATGACCTTCTCCAGAACAGCAAGGTTATGTTAATCATATTGATCTTCAAGCATCCTCATGTTCTATGAATTCATGTTTAGTTATATCAGGACCCATTGAAATTTTTTTCATGGAAATAAAGATTGTTTTTTTTTTACTAAATCTAATGATAACAGTTGAACAGTTGTAGGACTAAGGTGACACAGGTGAGTGATGTGGCCCATGAGTCTCTTATAACTGCGAAAACCCATCAATTTTTATAACTGTGCACAGAGCATTGGTTTTTAGTACTAGGTGCAGAACATTGGGTTTTATAACTAAGCACAAAACATCGGTTTTACGGTGGTTGCGTAATTGCAATACTGTAACTCATGTGAACCACGGTCTGTTAGCTTTATACGAGCTTGATACTACCATATAAGACAAAGTTAATAATCTTCCACACAAGACAGCATCAGAAGCATCTACCAAAATAACAACTTAAAGTTGGTGATCACATCATTGAAAGCGTGCCATGTGTGAAGAACCTATACGTCATTTTCCATCAACACCTTACTATGGAGAAACAGGTACCCTCGATCGTCAAGTTATGTCATTTCTAAATATGCACTAGGGGGCCTCCGTGGCCGAGTGGTTAGAGCACTGCGCTCAAAATCACAAGGCCTCTCACCTCTAGTCGGCGCGGGTTCGATTCTCGCTCGCGCCGATATATGTGAGAAAGTTTGCCAATTTACTTTCGGAAAGTCGGTGGTCTCTTCCCAGGTACATTGTATCTAGGTTCTCTCTTCCACAAATAAAAACTGGACGCCACCAGATAACTGAAAAATTGTTGAGTGTGGCGTAAAACAATAAACAATCAATCAATCAAATATGCACTATTGGACGTGTACTTACAAAGGATGCCTGTAAGACCATGGTGAACGCTAGAATGACAGCCAGACTGGATTACGGGAACTGCCTATAATATGGAGTGGCAAGGAACACACTTGAACAGATGCAACGTGTCTAGAACACTGTAGCTCGGCTAGTTACCAGAAACCTAGTTATCGAAACGGGAGCATAATACTTCTATTCTGGCAGATATTCATTGGCTACCCGTGTACCTTCATCCACATTTAAAAATATTGACCTATGTGTACTAATCGCTCCATTTGTTAGCTCCATCTTATATCGAGGATCTTAAAATTGAATACAAATCCACCAGATCACTGCGATCTGAGTCAACATCGCGCTTAGTGATTCCAAAAATCCGGACAAAGACATACGGAGAACGCCGATTTAGTTGGGAAGCAGCGTTTTTGTGGAATGACCTTCTTAGTGACGTAAAACGGGCACATTCCCATGACATTTTTAAAAGATATTTAAAGACACACTTTCATAAAATATGTTTTTTAAATACTTGCCCCATAAGTTTTAGCAAATGATATCTAAAGAAGTGCTTAATTTTCAAACATAATTGTACGTATGTAATTTTTAGTGTCATTTCAGGATTTTAAACGGTTTAATTTCTTACATATGTATGTTAAATTAATTCATTTACTTATATCTCTTAAATAATGTTTATCAACATTTTATTGTACGGCGCTTTGGAGTAATTTTTAAATTATGTTTAGCGCTTTATAAATTTAAGTATTATTCATTAATACAATGAATTATATATAAAAAAAAATATAATTATTTTTTCAGAAATTTCAAGTCAGTTAATGAAGCTTAATGACATCACAGTATATGATCAGATAGTGACGTGGAACGAGGCTAAAAGCCTTTGTGAACAACGAGGACTGCAGATGCTGACTGTGGACAGACAGGCGAAACTGGACACTTTGGCCCATCTCTTATCGCAAGCTGGCATAAACATGTACGTTACCAGGGGCCCACGTAGCAAATGTGGCATCCCTACTGTAGTCACCTCTGTTTGTCCGCTAAAACTGTCTTTTATCAACTTATTCAAGAATGAGTGGGGCCTCCGTGGTTAAGTGGTTAGAGCATCGCGCTCAAAATCACAAGGCCTCTCCCCTCCACTCGGCGCGGGTTTGATTCTCGCTCGCGCCGATATATGTGAGAAAGTTTGCCAGTTTACTTTCGGAAGGTTGGTGGTCTCTTCCCGGGTACATTGTATCTGGATTCTCTCCTCCACCAATAAAAACGGGACACCACCAGATATCTGAAAAATTGTTGAGTGTGGCAGAAAACAACAATCAATCAAAAATGAGTGTGAAATTGGACTAAGTTCAGAGAACAGCACCTATAGATTTTAATGATAAAGAGAAATGACTTCGTATTGGTGTAACTCGTATATTTTATCTTCCATAAAATCGAAAAATTAAGAGGTTGCGGAAAATATTTAAATGTCTGTACACACTGACCATAAAAAAGCATATGGCCGCAAAGAGAAAATAATATGAGTAACAACTCTTATCCATAGTCTCGGAGATTCGGAAAGTCACGTGGAAAATGACTGAAAAATACTTTTCGTTGTCTCCATGAGAAACTGTTTCTGACGGGTCTTTGTTTCAAGTACAAAGTATTTAAATGATCAAACCACTAATGTTCCTTACTAAATGAAATTAATTTGACACTCCAGAATTTTACCAAGCTATAAATCAATAAATGTATTGTGGATGGTTATAATTGGTTAAGTGGGTGGGGTAATGTATTGTAGATGATTGCGTGCGGCTATAATAGGTTGAGTGGGCGAGGTAATGCATTGTGGATGGCTATGATTGGTTGAGTGGGCGGGGTTTTCAACCCAGAAATTACGGTTCGATTCACAATCACGGCGCTGCTCCAAAACTAATGCGTTCTTAGACATTGGTAACGACAGTATTTTCGCGCCCGCAGTCGGTGTAACATTAAGTGGTGACCCCGGTGAAAAACAACCCCAGGGTCATTTTTCAATGGATATTTGATAAACTTTCATCGTTGAATATGTACCCTGACCATTAATTTAACCTCCCAGGCGTGACATTTTGACCTTGTTAAAAATAACCCATAGAGATCATTTAGCATCTCTTTGCAACTTTGAGTAAATATTTTGTAAATTGAATTTGTTTCTATAGGAGATGTTTTTTAAATTATATAAAAATTAGTTATTAAAACTATCTTTTCCAATGTAAAAGACTATCAGCAACGCATACGCTGACCGAAAAATAACGTTTATGAAATATCGCTGAAAGAATCTGACATCAGAATATGACGTAATTGTGATTACCCTTGGTAGTTTTGATGCCTCCTTATAATTATATAGATTAGTATTATAAAATTTGTATTTTACAACAGGTATTCCCACTTATATAAGCCTAGCCGTGAATATACATTTTCTAGTGAAACGTTTTAAAGTTTTGAACCTCGAGTTGTCGGTCGTATTTTGGAAAGCGGAGCTAGCACTAGACCTATCGTTTATAAGACCAGTCGCATATCAACAGAGCAGACACAAATATATAAATGAAATGCGGGCATGTAGTAAAAACATCTTGTACAATCCACTATTATCGGAAAATTATAGATAACGTTCTAATTTTGTCTGAAAAAGCAAATAACTAAGCTTTGTTCACATAGACGACTCCAGTCATACAGCAGTTTGCTATTGTTCCCGGATACGTATCTCGGAAGGTAAATACAGCATTATGTTGTCCGTGGATATATTAAACATAAATATTTCTTACTCTGTAGTAAGTGGTTGTACCCGTACAATTTCCTTGATATACATTTGCGGTATATATAATTTCAGTTTTGATTACAATGAAAAGTAATTATACAGCATATGATTACAAGTATAAATCAATAATATATTAGTTTGTTGATTATTTATTTAAAGAATTATACTTGTTCAATCAAATGATTATTTAACTCATTTAAATCAAGGATTTAGGAAGTTTATACAAAGGAGGTCGCTATAAGCTAGACCATGCGGCGGATCCAATGGAACGGACATACATGATTTTCAATAGATGAAATTCATCCATATATTCATGGTTTAATAATTACCCCTTCATTTTTTTGAAATCAAGACATCGAAACGTGTGATATATTATTGTAATTAAAATTACTGTATCAGTTAGTATTGAGCATTTCAGTTGACAAATAGAATAGTATATTAACTTTTTTACCTTGTCATTTATCATTGTATTTGTAGAGAGAATGGGTTGAGGAACTTAATATATATTTTTTTAATAAAAATAACATGATCCCTATTTTCTATCACATTCTTTTATATCCATGTATCTGCACTCTTAGGAAGGGTGTACATGTTTTTATTACATTTTCAGCAGTGAAATACTGAAATTTATCCTTTCAATAAAATTGATATTTTCACAGTTATTATTTTCACAGTGAAAATAACAAGCTTCCCTTGCTTGACTCTTTTGTCGTCTATTATTCAATTGCATCAAGATGTCTTAAAATTCATCCGCGATAAATACGACCACCATTTTTTACGTTACAAAAAATACTTTATCGTGTTTTTCTTGAATATTAAAATAAGTTTTAATTAAAGTTGTTTCATTGTTCAAATGTATTTATTTCTATATTCTTTACAATTTTTCTTAAGGTACTATTTTTTTTTGGCGCAATATTGTTTTGAATGTTCAGGACAGATTGGGTTGAAAGGAGGCCTGGAAGTGGTAAGATCGAACGGAAAACGTATGAAAATATAATAAACAGAAAATTCAATGTTTTGTTGTTGGATATTTAATTTACTTCACTTGTGTAACGGGAAATTTTTTTTGGATATTTTCACGAGTGCAAAGCGAAAAAAAAAATCCCGTCTCACTCGTGAAATGAATTCAATATCCAACAACAAAACATTGAATATCCTCTATTTATTATTAGTAGTAATGATGGCCATATACCTAGTATCCTAATTGTAATACCTGAACTCGTTCTTAGCAACAACAACCCACTGTAATTGTCTTGTAAACAATGGCAGTGTTGGAAACTTCATTCATCATGTTGATTTTTCAATTCTCATACATTATACATGTAAACGTATGTACTACTATGGATTCGTTAATGCCTTTGTCACAGAATTCTTCAAATTTAGGCTTTATGTAAATGAAATAATGGATCATAAATTTGTTGGAAATGTGAACTTGTGTATCTTTAGATATAGTGATAATGTAAACCAAAGGGTCATTCATATTCTTAGTTGAAAGGAGTGATATCAATAGCGGGGCGTGTGTCGTCTCGGGGAGGGGAGGTATCAGATTATGACTTAAACATAGTAATATTAAGATTTCTTTTACAGCGCACATTTGATGGACACAATAAAAAAATCTAGTGGTATTGTTTAGACAGTTGATAGATAATGATAAAAAAAGTGGCAAAAATGTTGGTGAAAACCACCGTGTTATTGTACTAAAGATAGAAGTGGTACAGCTTCTGTTATTAGTGTTTCCATGACGACAAAACAGTCAAATTACAAATTGAAAATTTTCTGAATGAAAAATGAAGATATTTAGATAAGTTAGAGTCATAACAGACTCAATTAAGACAGGTAGATCAGAGGAATTTATTTCTAAACTTGGTTTTGCCTTATACGCGTATCATTATTTATTTATCCCCATCCCCCTCTTCCACAAAAAAGGATATATTGTTTAAATTTTTTTAAGCCTCTAGAGTCAAGGTATTTTTATTTAAAAAAACCCTGAATAATACTTCAATGTTATCTAAATCCCGTTACGAAAAAAAATCCCCACAACAACCCCCCCAACCCCACCCACCCCCCCAAAAAACAATAACACCCACCCCCCCCAAAAACCCAACCCCAACCAAAACCACCACCCCCAATAAAACACCCCCAAAAGCCAAGACCAAACACAAAAAAAAACCCAAAACGAACCCCCCCCCCCCCCCCCAGAAACTGTAAAATAAGAAATAAATGTATAATTATTTTATTATCTCTATTTTCGACAATGGTTGCTATGGTAGCCACTTATTTGTCATTATTTCCACGTAAAATTATAGATTTTGATAAGTCATTACCAAAGGATAATGTTGATTTATATACAAAATGTTTTCCCCTGAGTTTATACATATTATGAAATATACCACAGATGATGGAATTTCAATCTCTACATGAGGAAATTCGGGATTTCCACACAAATTTATATTCGAATTACTTAATTAACTCCAATATTCTAAAATACACAGCTTGAGAATCTGTACGATATGAGATACCATAGTATAGCTGTTTTTTAAAAAATCCTATCTTGAAATAAATAGATAAATTTAAAACAAATAACGGGAAAATGGTGTTTTTTACATTATAAAAAACCATAAAATTGGCTAGTTTTAGGCATTTACCAGGTTTTAACTCTTACAGCAATACATCTGAATCTTAATTATTTTGATCATTTTAGAATTTTTAATACAAAATATAAAATTAAATGCATTTTATTTATTTTTCCTTTAAAAGAAATCTGGGGTTTCAATTAAAAGGTCAAGATAACTAACAGTATTCAATCTCGTAATTTCTGTAGAAAATACAAATCAGATAGATGGGCAAACACGGACCCCTGGTCATACCAGAGGTGGGACCAGGTGCCTGGAGGAGTAAGCATCCCCTGTCGACTGGTCACACCCGCCGTGAGCCCTCCATTCCGATCACGTAAACGTAGCAATCCGTAGTCAGACTCAGTGTGCCAAGAACGGCCTAACAATTGATATAAAACACATCAGAGAGCATTTGACTTAGTGGTAAGTTGTACTGGCAAACTAGTTTGCGAAATGGTGATTTTAGACGAGACTGTACAAACCTCTGTAACATCAACTTCTTTGTCAGTAGCCCGCCTCGATTTAAAAGCTGATCATATGCAGAACAAGCTCTTGCGTATCGAATCAGTTGGGAAATATAAACAACATATGCAGGTGATGATGGAATATTGCTACATAAATAAGGGAATTTGACGATGGAGAAATTGAAGTCATCCCGTTTGTCATAAAGTTGAGTTAGTTTGCCACCGGCATCTATTTTCAGTAAAATATCTAAGTACGATGCAGACGTGGAAGACTCTGTGGTGTCTTTTATTTCAAGTTCACTGGGATATATCGAATCGACATATGAATGAAAATGATCATTGTTAATAGACAAAACGATATATCTAAATGTCGAAATGAAGGCCACCGCAAGAGATTTTTTTCTTCTCATGCAGACGCTTTTGAATAAATTCTGCTTCATAAGAATATAACAATAGGTCAGCTAAGAAAGGAGCACAATTCGTGCACATGCTATATTCCACGAATGTCAGCATTTAATAACCTTGTATTTGTTTTTAAGGCACATTATTGCAACTGCATTGTAAACAAACTTCGCATTGATTTCAAATTTAGTAATCCAACTAATACTCTAATTGCCCTATGAAAAGATGAAGTTCTTCAAAATTATACTTCAGTTTTAAACACATTTAATATCCCAATCGATGGGGTGGATGGATATGAGTTACCTTATCTATACTAGATTCCCAGACTCCACAGAAACCCTTGCAAACAAAGATACATCGCTGAATCTAGTAAATTTTCTACCAAGCTCCTATGTTTGCTACTCATGAAAATAGCGATTACTGTGAAGGATAAACTTCAAACGTACTGTGCCACTACATATGCCAGTGTAAATCAAATGTGGATTCTAAAAAAATTCTGAAGAAATTTTAGTAAATTTTACATCACAAACCTTTTCTCAATAACATCAATGCCGACGTGCCCCATTTCTCATTAATTTTTACCTGACAAATCCATGTAGGTATTCTGATAGTTGCTCGATCATAATTTATTTTCTCCTTTGAAATCGCAAAATTTTTCTCAAATCAATAACATTAAAACGTATGACTTTAAAACACTTTACACGACCATACCTCACGATCAATTAAAGACTAGACTTTCTGACATCATAGACAGTTGCGTCTTCAACAAAATACAGTAAACGGAAATATTAATATCTAGTGATCAGTCACCCAAAAAATTCATTTTGTTAAAAGCCACTCTAATTTCACGCACAAGTACTCTGAAGTTGATATTAAAAATATGCTGGAGTTCCTCATTAACAATATCTTCGTTGTCTTTGGTGATTGGGTTTTCCAACAGTCTGTTGGAATTCCCATGGACTCGAATGTGCTCCTTTGTTAGCTGATCTATTTTTATATTCTTGTGAAGCAGAATCCATTGATATGCTTCTACATGAGAAAACAAAATCTCTTGACCACGAACTGTGATCCGATGTTAGCTGACCTGTTTTTATATTGTTAATAAGCAGAATTTATGCGAGAGGAAACAAATCTCCTGTTGTGCCCTACAATTCGATATTTAGATATATCGACTACGTTTTCTGTATTAACAATAATCATTTTCATTCATATGCCAAATCGACGTATGCCAGAGAACTTGAAATAAAAGACACTACAGAGTCTTCCACATCTGCTTCGAACTTAGATATTTTTATTGAAAATAGATTTTAACGGCAAATTAACAACTCAACTTTATGACAAAAGGGATGATTTCAGTTTCGCTATTGTCAACTTTCCTTATCTATGTAACAATATTCCATTATAACCTGCATATGGTGTTTATATCTCTCAACTGATTCGATACGCAAGACCTTGATCAGCATATGATCAGTTTTGAAATTTAATCATATTCAGTATAATATGCAGATTTTTTATCGATTTGTTTTATGAAAGGAAAACGTCAGGCCTTCAGAAATTCAAAAGGTAAAGCAAGATATATCCAAATCGTTCCGAATGACAAGGAAACAAAATGTCAGCTGATATGTAGTGAAAATGAACTGTCTCTAATTTACATCCTGGGGAAATGAAATATATGGAGCCCAGACCTGGAACATGCTGTTTCAAGTTTTCAGGAAACCGATAAGGCGCTTTTTCCCTAGTTCAATCAGTCATAATATACGGTATTGCATATACGAATGCAACTTTGTTGTTGTTATACATCATTGATTTGCAATTTCCTTATCGATCATTGAAACACTTTATTGTCATCATCGGAATACGCACCAAAGTTACGTTAATCCAGTGTAGAAAATATAAATTGTTACACTATTTTGCCTCCGAGACATCACTTTATAGACTGATAAGAACACGTGTTGTTGAAACTCTGAAACTAAATATGGTAACCATCTCTGCGTTGATAACAATAACAATTACAATAAAAGGTACAGGGTGTCCCAAAAGAAAGGTAACACTTTAACATTTTGATATCTTCGCTGAATATTATGCTATCTTCACGAAATTCATATCTTTCAAACGGTCTCAAACTAAAGTTTTTAGCACTTTTAAAATTATTGCGCCAAAAATCATGACGTCCTGCTACTATGACATCATTAAATTGCAACGTTATTTCAGTATGGTGCGACTCACATCAGATCAGCGTATTTTTATCATCAAAAAATTTTATGAAACAAAATGTGTTACAGACGTTCAGCGAAAGTTTAGATCCTTTTTCAAGAACTGTAATGTAAGCAGGAAACATCTCTACAGGATTATATGTAAATTCGAACGACAGGGATCAGTAGCAGATGCCCCAAAATCAGGTCGGCCGAGGTCAAGTCGGAGCGACGATAATGTGAGTACTCTCCGAGAAATGCTTTCTAACAGCCCAGAAAAATCTGTCAGACGTTCCTTCTCAGAGACAGGAATTTCTAAAACTTGTGTTCACAACATATTGAGAAAGGACCTCAAACTGTTTCCATATAAAATTCAAATAATGCAGAGTTTGAGTATATCCGATCAGGTTCAAAGACTGGATTTTTGTCGTTGGGCAGCTGACGTTGCTGACAATTACGCAGACGCATTTCAAAATGTTTGGTTTTCGGACGAATCGCATTTCCTCCTATCCGGCCATATATTCAAACAAAACATGAGATTCTAGGGAAATGAACACCCCCATTGTTACACAGAGAAACCACTACACAGTGAGAGATTAACGGTTTGGTGCGCTATGTCCTCACATGGAGTGATTGGCCCGTATGTGTTTACAGACACTGTGAATTCGCAGCGTTATCTGTCACTATTGAAAAATAAATTTGTTCCCGAGCTTCGAAAGCGAACAGAAAATATGCAAAATGTCTGGTTCATGCAAGATGGAGCTACAGCACATACATCTAATATTGTTTTAGATTATCTCAATGAAATCTTCGGTGACAAGGTGATTTCCAGGCGATACCCTGAAGTGAAGGATTGTGGAAAGTCCTGGCCCGCGCACAGTCCTGACTTGAACTCTTTATACAAGGGATTAATCTTTGTTTGTAAGGGTTTGTGTGGAGTTTGGGGATCCAGTATAGGTACGGTATTCATCCGCTTCATTGACTGGGATATTACATGTACTTAAAACTGAAGCATGGTATTGAAGAATTTCATATTTTGAAAGGGCAGTGAGAGTAATAAATTGCAAAATTAAAATACATTTGTATTGACGATAGGTTGGATAAAAGAGAATGTGCAAAATGAAGATTTAAACGTTTCCTTCCTCCAGAAAATGTAATCCCTGTCAAACCCTTTCAAAATTTAAATTGATATTGTACAACTAGTAATGTTAAGGAATATAATTATATCATGTTTTGACCAATGAAATCAGTATTGAACCAACGTGTGCTCAAAAGCTAAGGAGCTAATTGTCGTGTTATATATATATATATATATATATATATATATATATATATATATATATATAAAACAATTATAAATATGAAACTCGTTAACATTCAACCTAATGACAGATTGTATTCGCAAATAAGATTTTTAGAAGGACCATAGAATTTGCGAAATGACGACTCCAAACAAGAACGTTGAAACCGATGTAACATCAATTGATTTGTCAATAACTTGCCACTGTTTGAAATTGATTACCGGTATACCAAGGACATACTTTCGCGTATTGAATGAATTGAGAGAATAAACATATCATATGCAAATGATGATGGAAATATCGTTTCTAAGTAAGGGAAATTTACGGTGAAGTAGGTGACGTCACCTCGTTTGTCATAAAGTTGAGTTGTCAGTTTGCTGTTAACATGTATTACAGCAGATATCCAAATCTTTCTTCCGTCACTGGATCGTTGTGATAATATGATTTCCAGATGACGCGTCTTGTCGACGAGTACATGCATGTACTTTGCATTGATCAGGCATTTTAAATACCATGATTATCACACTGTAGCTAACATGCGTGACAATGTATTACTAGACATTGCTACCCCAAGGCGAAGGATCGCATTGTTATTACAATTAAATGTTCAAGCACGTCTTTGATAATTCATAATGATCCTTTTTCGTTATCATTAGTTGATGAAATCTCTTGAAGCATATAAATTATCTATCCCTAGTATGAATTCAACTTATCTGTCGTCATAACAAAATTGCTATACATTCTTTTCAAAAATTAATTTCTATTTCATAGATAATATGTACCTCACATTGATTATTTGATACACTTTTTTGTAGCATCCATGATAGTTACCAACTTCCAGCATGTAAAACTCTGATCAAGACCTTCTTGAAAAGTAACAAAATAATAACGTGTAACAATATTCACGACATAATTACCTTGACTATAATTGTTTTAGTTACAACAAAGGAACACACTATATCTCAATGGGGTAAACAGAGTAATCTGTTGTCAAAATAACTGTAAAGAACGCTTTGACAATTGCTATCATGTACGTCAGGCAGCATTTCACCCAATGACAGGTTGTACTGACAAATTAGATCGTTATAACGATCATATAATTTGCGAATGGCTGATTTTGAATAAGTTATAAAACCCCTGTAACATCAATTTGTTTGTCAGAAGCCTGTCTCTATTTAAAAAAAAAACATAAACAGAACTAGTTCAAGAGTATCGAATCAGTTGACAGACGTAAACAATATATGCAAGTGATAATGGAGAAGCTGAATCATAAAACTGAGTTATTAGTCTACCGTTGACATCTATTTCAATAAAATATCTCAGTAAGAAGTAGACGTGGAAGACGCTGTGGTTTCCTTTATTTCACTGAGATATATCGAATCGATATATGAATGAAAGAATATTATTGTTAATAGATAAAACGTCGTCGATATATCTAAATGTCAAGTTGAAGGCCACCGCAAGAGATGTTCCCTTCTCATGTAGAAGCATTTGAATGAATTCTGCGTCATAAAATTATAAATACTGGTCAGCTAATGAAAGGAACACAATTCGTACCCATTGATATTCCAACAGATTGTGTGAATACCTGATCATCAAAACTACGAAGGTATTGTCAATGAAGAACTCCAGCATTTTTTAAATATCAACGTCAGAGTAATTGTGCATAGAATCAGAGTAGTATTTACCAAAGTAACATTTGAATGACTGATGACAAGATATGATTCAAGTTATTTCCCTTTTTCCATTCTTGTTGGAGAAGCCACTGCCAATGATTTTAAATAATCTAGTCTTTAATGCATCGTAAGGAATGGTTGTGTAATTTTTTGAAAAGTCATACGTTTTTATGTTGCTGATTTGAGAAAAACTTTACGATTTCAATTAACTAACAGTTCTTTAGAATATTTTAGAACTTTTGGCATATGTTGCAGCACAGAATATTTGACATTTCTACTCCGCAACTGTTAATATTTTCGTAAGGAGCAAAGATAAGGACCTTTTAGAATATTTACAGGATCCAGCAATGTTCCATGTTTCTAAGAGATTTGTGGAGTTTAGGAATCCAGTATACATGTAGGTAAGACCCCAGTTTCGCAACTGAAAAAACCCCGTTCCGTTCCCATATCAAACCGTTCAGCGTTCCGCGCCAAATCTAAAGCCTTCCGTTTTCATCTAAAACCGTTTGTTCCCTCCCCCATGACCATCAAAAACTAGCGCGTCTGTCACTCTGTGTTAACATGACGCTTGGTGGAGGTAATTGGTGACTTTCGCTCTTTATTAGACACAATATTTTAAAGATGTACATGTACAAGATGTATAAGGGTGGACAGTTCTATAGCTCATATCCGTTTACGTTTACAAATAAACAGTTTACCACAAAATGAAAGAACATAATTGATTTTAGTTTGGAGTAAAATGCAAATTCATTTTCACAAAAGGGGCCTCCATGGCCGAGTGTTTAAAGCACTGCGTTCAAAATCACAAGGCCTCTCACCTCTAGTCGGCGCGGGTTCGAATCCCACTCGCGCCGATATATGCGAGAAAGTTTGCCAGTTTACTTTCGGAAAGTTTGTAATCTCTTCCCGGATACACTGTTTCTGGGTTCTCTCCTCCACCTACAAAAACTGGACGCCACCAGATAACTGAAACAATTGTTGAGTGGTGTGGCGGAAAACAAACAAACAAACAAACATTTTCACAAAGATTATGAATGGTAATCAGCTTATTGAACAGGTGAAGTGAAAATGGATCGTTTACTTGAAACCAAGTAATAATTAATAATAATAATGTTTCTCTTAGTGAAAAAAGCAGTTCATGCAGTGGCGATTTTCTTTTTGGTCGATAGGAGATTTCGAAACAATGTCATATTATAAGATCTACTGTAAGTACGTATAATTGTTGGGAAATCAAAATTACTTACTTACTTGTTATTACTGCAACTGATGTGGATTTTATTTCAAACGTAGTATGAAGTGATTGAAATACTAAGAATTGTTAGCAATGCCGCACATGTACTAATCTTCGAGAGAGTGAACACAGAATCCACACTCTAGGTCCTCATCTCAGGTGACACTGGTTTCCTTACGAAACGATAATTACCCCGTGAAGATCCGGGTTAGAATAGGTCCTCAGTACCCCTTGCTTGGCGTAAGAGGCGACTAAATGGGGCGGTCCTTCAGATGAGACCGCAAAACCGAGGTCCCGTGTCACAGCAAGTGTGGTACGATAAATATTCCACCCTGCTCAAAGGATATAAACGCCGAGCAGAGGTGTAAATTTTGCAGCCCTTCACGGGTAATGGTGACGTCTCCAAATGAGTGAAAAATTCTCGAGCGGGACGTTAAACAATATATAATCAATCAATCATTTTTTTTATAGTTTTGATAGGCGTCGTCAAAGCCTTTTTAATGTACGTCTGTATTGTACCAATACGTGTACTATCAATCAACATGATATCATCATCTTCATTGAAACAATGTGGATATTCTGTTATCGGATTTAAATGTCAAATACATAATTTGTACATAATTATTATAATAACGTTTTTCAAATTAAAATTCTTAACTATTATTAAATTATATGTGCATGTACATGTATTGATCTATTCATTTTGGATATGTTTATTCTGAATATGCATATGTTCAAATTTCAAACGATCTAACTCGGTATAAACACAGTAATATACGTCTGTTAAGCTGTGAGCCCTTGAACAAATTTACAAAATATAAAACTACACGTAATGCATGTATAATCTGAATTCATCATTAAAAATACCACTACATTTAGTAATCGAAAAAATCCTAACGTTTTTGAAGGTTGAAATATTGAAATAGGATTTTAAATGATGTAATTGAGTTATTATTTTTAATAAAGAAAAGTTGTTTTCTGTTGACTACATCATATGTGAAATTTACGGCTCGTGTAACTGTGTAACTGAATTTGTATCAATATACTTCAATCCCCCTTCCTTCCATTATTTAAAATATATATTTTATTATTTTCAAACATTAACAACAAGTGAGGTAAAACCTCCGCAAAGGCCCTCCAAGTATACCTCACCTGGGTTGCCAGGGGCTCCCTGGATCGGTAATTTTGCATAAATTCAATATTGTTTTGCTATTAATAAAGTATAGAAAGAATATGGATAAGTAAATTTCAGATTAAAAAATTGAAACAAAAATTATGCAATTTATCGATCATTAATTCGATTATAGAGGATATATTATATTTACATATACTAATACATTATGCACACATTTAATAAAGCATTTTATGCAATGATAGCATGAAATATTACATTCGTCACGCTATCACAATGTGTTCACATTACAACACGACAGTTCCTTCTGACTCATTGGGCTCACGGCGAGTGTGACCGGTCGACAGGGGATGCTTTCTCCTCCTAGCTACCTGATCCCACCTCTGGTATGAACAGGGGTCCGTGTTTGCCCATCTATCTAATTTGTATGTTCTATAGGAATTACGAGATTGAATACTGTTAGTTATCTTAGCCTTTTCATTGGGCAGTTCTATCAGAGGACTGAACCCTCTGAATAGTGGCTTTAGAAAAAAAAAACAAGTAATCATACACATGTATACATATATAGACATATACATATATGTTATTACAACATAATTACGTTGTTTTATATGACAAAATGTTTCGTGATTAGAAAGAATGTACTAAATTTTCAGAAAGTCTATAATCAACAAGTACACTGGTATTTCAAAATATGAGCATATTTCATAACCGAAATTTTGACATGGTGAGAGATATTATAACAAGTTTCGTCGAGTGAGTTCAATCTACAATACATTTTATACTTGTATATTCTGTATGCTACATAGGAAATTAAAATATTTAATGACGTAGTTTCATGAAAGTTTCCTATCATGACGTGTTTCCATTTGATATTGATATTCAAATAAGCACTAAACGTATTCCATACTTGAATAACATTTTCACATTCAAAAATAAGATATTTTGTAGTTTCTTTTATGTGACAGGTTTTACAGTTACTATGTGTTTCTCTTTTCCATTTACTGAGATATGCGTTGTTACAGATAAGTGCTTATCAGGAATATCCAATAATTTACATTGATATATATCTTTCCATGATTCAATCCTAAATTCGTCATTTAATATTTTTGATAGGAAGGTTTACAAAACCTTTTAAAGCCGCCCGCGTGGCGCAGTGGTTAGAGCGTCGGACTCAAAGATCTGATGATCCTTGAGTCGGGGGTTCGAATCCCACTGTGGGACGTGGGTGCCGGTCTTTCGGATGAGACCGTATAAACCGAGGTCCCGTGTCGCAGTAGGTGTGGCACGATAAAGAACCCTTCCTGCTCAAAGGCCCTGAGTGCCGAGCATAGGCCTAAAATTTGCAGCCCTGTCACCGGTAATGGTGACAGCCGCCGGATAGCTGAAAAATTGCTCAGGCGGCTATAAACAAACAAACAAACAAACAAAACCTTTTATGGACAAGATTTTCGCCTTCCTACCATTTTAAAATATGCACCATTTTAATTAAATGATTTTGTCTTTGGCAATGAATTTCTCTCTTTCCCGCAATGTCTAAGTATGAATGAAAAGTCCGAACGTGTACTATTGACTGTTTGTTGTTTTTCGCCACACTCAACAATTTTTCAGTTATCTGGTTGCGTCCAGTTTTTTTAGGTGGAGGAGAGAACCCGATACAATGTATCCGGGAAGAGACCACCGACCTTCCGAAAGTGAACTGGCAAACTTTCTCACATATATCGGCGCGAGCGAGATTCGAACCCGCGCCGACTAGAGGTGAGAGGACTTGTGATTTTGAACGCATGAAAGATGAGTATGTATTTAAATGTACCCCCAACCCCAGATAATATGTTTCAGTTTTGCTTGAAGAGATTCATTCCCTTATATCTGTAATGTACATATTTATTGGATCTCTGTTATGGAAATATGCTGATGTTATTTTTTTTTAACATTTAACGACACTCATATTTAATCGAAACTAAAAAGAAACGAGTAAACCAGCGAAAAATCCTCATTCCAAGACGATAGACATTTATGCATTTTTTCCTTTTATTTACGAAGATTAAAAAAGATAATTCGTTTATTCAGTATTCTGACGTGTTTTGCTACCTGTCACTGAAAATACCTAGTAAAAAGTAAAACAAAAAATGAAAGCTTTGATTTAATCAAAGTTTGAGATTTTTGTACGTTTATTTATTGATTGATTGATTATATATTGTCCCGCTCGAGCATTTTTCACTCATATGGAGACGTCACCATTGCCGGTGAAGGGTTGTAAAATTTAGGCCTATGCTCGGCGCTTATGGCCTCTGAGCAGGGAGGGATCTTTATCGCGCCACACCTGCTGCGACACGGGACCTCGGTTGTTGCAGTCTCATCCGAAGGACCGCGCCATTTAGTCGAGTGTTACGACGAGCAAGGAGTACTGAGGATCTATTCTAACAACACGGAATAGGGGACAGTTTACCACATCGGACAAGATTTGATTGAAAGCTGGTGACGTGCTTACTACTACTACTACTACTACCACATTTTTGTTCTTTTCCGCCAAACTCAACAATTTTTCAGTTATCTGGTGGCGTCCAGTTTTTATTGGTGGAGGAGAGAACTCAGATATATATCGGCACGAGCGAGATTCGAACCCGCTCAGACTAGAGGTGAGAGGCCTTGTGATTTTAAGCGCGATGCTCTAACTACTCTGCCACGGAGGCCCTCACGTCGGACAAGAACAATCATTTTGAAATGGATCATTATCATTTCTTTCAAGAATATTAATATTATATTAAAATTATTTGAATAAATATCCAACTGGTATTGATTGGATAGTCAAAATACATAACAACAATAGACGACGTCACTGAAGTATGTCGATTCGATATATCCCAGAGAACTCAAAATAATGGACACAACGAAGTCCTCCACATCTGCTTCGTACTTAGATATTCTATTTAATATAGATGTTAACGACAAACTAATAACTCAGCTTTATGACAAACAGAATGATTTCAGCTTCTCCATCGTAAGCTTCCTATATTTATGTAGTAATATTCCATTATCACCTGCATATAGTGTGTATATCTCTCAACTGATTCAATATACAAGAGTGTGTTCTGCATATGATCAGTTTTCAAGTCGCGGAAGGCTACTAACAAACATGTTAATGTTACAGACGTTTAACAATCTCGTTTTACGTCAACTTTCGCAAATTCTGTGGTCGTTATAACGATCTAGTTTGCTAATACAACATATCACTGGGTCAATTGCTGTCTAACGTGTATCATACGAATTGTTAGGTTAAAACATAAACGGTACCAATTTTGATGCACCAGATGCGCATTTCGACAAATAGTGTCTCTTCAGTGACGGGCAAGTCAAAAATGTTGGAAATCCGAAATAAGAACAAACTTAGAAGGTCGTTCTTGGCACACTGATTCTGATTACGGATTATTCCGTTTATCTGATCAAGATTTAGGGCTCACGTTAGGTGTGACCGGTCGACAGTGGATGCTTACTCCTCCTGGGCACTTGACCTCACCGTTCAGCGGTCGTGTTTGCACAACTCTCTATTTGTATTCCACATAGGATTTATGAGATTCATTCAGCTCTTCCAAGTTTGTTCTTATTTCGGATTGCCAACATGTTTGACTTGAGCATCACTGAAGAGACATTATTTGTCGAAATGCGCATCTGGTGCATCAAAATTGGTACCGTTTATGTTTTACATTAATCACTGTTCGGTATCGTCGATTTTTCAAGCTATTGATATTAAATTGAAACTAAATAGATATTTATATGGATTAGGTAGTCCGTGTCCAGCATAGTAAATTTCATGATACCAGGTGCAAGGGTTTGGTTTCAAGGTGGGGCCAAGATTTCAAGAACGAATCTTCTTGTATACTATTGCTGAATATTAGAATTTAGCTTGAATATGCTGGACAAGATTCTCCCCCTTAGATTTTACAGCCCTGGGGCTAGTGATACTAATACCTTATACTCAGGTGACTGATAAGGTATGCAGGCCTCTTGTTTTGTTTTGACTGCTTTTTCACATGTGAAAAATATTATCGATAAAATTTTTCAATTGAATATAAATGTTTTTCTAATTGAAAGCGTGATTTTATTAACTTGAATATAGTCCAGACAATATACACAAATTGATATTCGATTTGATAATTTGTCCATGATTTTTATTCCTTTTCATTCGTCATAGGCACAACAACGATCATAAATTACAAGGACAGACATCAGCATTATTCAGCCATTAATGATATTTGTTTTATAAACAGTTTGTACACGTTTTCCTGATTTAGAAATTTAATGCATTGAATTACGGCCTGTTCAGTTCCCAACGTGTTCGATTCTTAGTGCTATTTAAACGCTTTGTAAACATGTTAAAATATATCTTGAAAATCGAATAATTATTTTAGTTTTTTTAAAATTTCGAACCTGATCCAATTGGAACAAAATACAAGAACATCAATAACTTTTTTTGACCATGTGGGAGAGCGTGGGTTTCTTTAAAAAAAAAAATCATATTTGGTAAGTAAATTAGTGCTAACTTTAAGATCACTTTGAATGATTAAATAATATCAACTTTATTCAAATGAATAAGTGATTTCTTAATATCATGAAAAGGCTAAGATAACTAACAGTATTCAATCTCGTAATTCCTATAGAAAATACAAATCAGTGAGATGAGCAAACACGGACCCCTGGTCATACCAGAGGTGGGATCAGGCGCCTAGGAGGAGTAAACATCCCTTGTCGACCGTTCACACCCGCCGTGAGCCCTATATTCCGATCAGGTACACGGAGCAATCCGTAGTCAGAAACGGCCTAACAATTGGTATGAAACACATCAGACAGCATTTGACTTAATGGTAAGTTGTACCCGCAAATTATATCATTATAACGACCATAAACCTTGCGAAATGCTGACTTTAGGCAAGACTGCACAAACCTCTGTAACATCAACGTCTTTGTCAGTACCCCAACTCGATTTAAAAACTGATCATATGCAGACCAAGCTTTTGCATATCGAATCAGTGAGAGTGCTTCTTTGTTAGCTGACCTATTTTTAGATTCTTACGAAGCAGAATTCATTCAAAAGCTTCTACACGAGAAGAAAACATCTCTTGCTGTGGCCTTCAATTTGACATTTAGATATATCGACGACATTTTGTATATTAACATTGATCATTTTCATTTATATCTCGATTCAATATATCCCAGTGAGCTTGAAATAAAAGACACCACAAAGTTTTCCACTTCTGCTTCGTACTTAGATATTTTACTGAAAATAGATGCCGGCGGCAAACTAAGAGCTCAAATTTATGACAAACGGGATGATTTGATTTTTTCCATCGTCAAATTAAGGGGCCTCCGTGGCCGAATGGTTAGAGCATCGGGCTCAAAATCACAAGGCCTCTCACCTCTGTCGGCGCGTGTTCGAATCTCGGCCGCGGCGTTATGTGAGCAAGTTTGCCAGTTTACTTTCGGAAGGTCGGTGGTCTCTTCCCAGGTACATTGTATCTGGGTTCTCTCCTCCACCAACAAAAACTGGACGCCACCAGATAACTGAAAAATTGTTAAGTGTGGCGGAAAGCAATAAATAATCAATCAATCAATCAATCCATCGCCAAATTCCCTTATTTATGTGGCAATATTCCATCATCACCTGCATATGGTGTTTTATAACTCCCAACTGATTCGATACGCAAGAGCGTGTTCTGCTTATGATCAGTTTTTAAATCGAGGCGGACTACTTACAAAACTAAATGGGACTGTTCTTCGGATGAGATCGCAAAAACCGAGGTCCCGTGTCACAGCAGGTGTGGCAGGTTAAAGATCCCTCCCTGCTCAAAGGCCATAAGCGCCGAGCATAGGCCTAAATTTTCCAGCCCTTCACTAGCAATGGTGGCGTCTCCATATGAGTAAAAGATTCTCGAGCGGGACGTAAAACAATATTTAATCAATCAATCGATCAATAAAAGACTACGAAAATGAGGAACTCTAGCACCTTTTTACTATAAAACATATACGGTACAGGTTTTGATGCACCAGATGCGCATTTCGAAAACTAATCTCTTTTCAGTAATGCTCAGATCAAAAATGTTGGAAATCGGAAATAAGAACAAACTTGAAAGAGCTGAATGAAGCCTATGTGGAATACAAATAGAGAGTTGAGCAAACAGGACCACTGAACGGTGAGATCAGGTGCCCAGGAGGAGTAAGCATCCACTGTCGACCGGTCACACCTGCCGTGAACCCTAAATCTTGATCAGGTAAACGGAATAATCCGTAATCAGAATCAGCGTACCAAGAACGACTTTCTACGTTTGTTGTTATTTCGGATTTCCAACCCTTTTGACTTGTCCGTCGTGTAAAGTGTTGTAAAATCATACGTTTTAATGTTGTGAATTCGAGAAAGGTTTTGTCATTTCAAATTCAATAAAAGTTCTTTAGAATTTCTAATAATCCACATTTGATTAACACCACTACTGGCATATGTAGTGGCACAGTACGTTTAACGTTTCTCCTTCATAGCAGTTAATGTTTTCGTAAGGAGCAACGATAGGGTTTGGAAGAACATTTACTTGATCCAGCGATGTATCCTTGTATGTAAGAGTTTTTTGTGGAGTTTGGGATTCCAGTATATGTACTGTAACTCATATTCGTCCACTCCATTGACTGGGATATTAAATGTGTTTAAAAAGGAAGCGTGATTTTGAAGGATTTCATCTTTTGAAAGGGTATTTGGGGTATAAATGCGATTATGCAATAGATTTTCTTCATTTTTTTTTTTTATAGAAATTTTGAGTAGCTGTGGAAAGAAGCAGTTTCCTGAAATGAATACTGTTTTAACCACTGTTTGTGCAATTGTGATCTCTGAAGTTGATATATGAGGTGTGTGTGTGTGTGTGTGTGTGTGTGTGTGTGTGTGTGTGTGTGATCATAAAAAGTGTGATGATTGATTGATTATATATTGTTGAACGTCCCGCTCGAGAATCTTTTACTCATATGGAGACGTCACCATTGCCGGTAAAGGGCTGCAAAATTTAGGTCTCTGCTCGGCTCTTGTGGCCTTTGATTAGGGAGGGATCTTTAAAGTGCCACACCTGCTGTGACACAGGGCCTCGGGTTTTGTGGTCCCATCCGAAGGACCGCCCCATTTAGTCGCCTCTTACGACAAGCTAGGGGTACTGAGGATCTATTCTAACAACCCGGATCGTGTTGACCTAACTTAATAATTAAGTAATCTTAACTCTAATAAAGTAAAATGAATACACATTTTAAACTTTTATCAGATAAAAATGCGAGTATGGAGTTACCTTAATATAACTTCTGAATATTATGTCAAGGGTAGCTATTCTACACGAGACAGTGAACGACATCTTTTGTTAACAAATCATATCCACAGACGGATGGACAGACAGATGAATAGTACAACAGTATAAACCTAACTGTATCAAGACACGAATCTGTAAATTTCAATGTTACATATAATTAGTTTAGATTAACGTATATTCACTGCATGTACAAGATTACTGCATTTGACCATATGCATTTGCACATTTACTGTGTACACGTGTAGAAATATACATTGTATTAAAACTGCGAATATGAAAAAGTTATTTCCTTCAAACAAATTTGTAAATAAAATAATTCTTTTTTTAAATCTGTAAATTGTCATAATGTCATAGAAATTAAATAAATCAATCTGTAATCTCAAAATGCTAAGTCCGCAGGTTTTAGTGGTCTGCAATATTTCCATAAAATCGGGGGTGGTGGTTAAATCATCCTCTGGATGGAACAAAAAGTATCAAACCAAAGCCTCTGTAATAGTTTAATTTAGCCTTCTACTCTAGACAGAATCAGTACGGAGATACTGGTGATTTGCTGATTATCTAAGCTTCTAATCCTGTGTCTAGCGTTGGTCCACATTGTTTACATTCGTTTTTGTTTGTTTTCAGGTAATGTTATGATTTTTGAATAAAATATGTGTTTCGATGCATTATTTTTATATCTTCTTTTATTTATTCTTAGTACACCGTAACAAGACCATCTTTTGCATTGATTAACACAATGCATTGTGGATCAGCCAATGGACGAATAGGAGACGTCCAAAATCGTTCCCTTGATAACACTGATTAACAACCCAAAACAAAGAAATAAACGAAACAAAATTCCTGAAAATTCAACAATCAAATTGTATGGATATTTAATTTTTCTACTGTCCCTTTTTTAAAAAGTCTCACTGGAGATTATTGGATGGGCCTTCATGACACGAATGCTGGGAGTACTACCGATTTTTATTGGGATGATTGTCGATCGCTGACCAATTCCGACTGGAGTCGCTGGGATCCGGTAGGCAATGAACCTGACAAGCCTTCAACTCAGAGATGTGTCAGAATTTTCTACGGAAAATGGCGAACTGTGGATTGCAATATCGCTAGACGGTACATTTGTGAAACATGGAAAGGTATGGACTAACTATATACTCTTTGTAATGCACAAATGAGATCATGGATAAAGGTTGCTTACATTTACGAACGAGTGTATGATATTTCAATAATTAAGTGAAAAAAAAACTTTGATAGAAAGATGAAAAGATGAAAAAAACGAACAGAGATCGATCTCATAAATTCATTAATTAAAGAAAATAGAATTGAGAGCACGAAAAACATGGACCGTAGAAACATCAGAGGTAGGAACATTTGCCTTGGAGGAGTACGCATTTCCTGTTGACTGGTCACGCCCACCGTGAAGCCTTTGTCTGATTTTGTTTGCAATAAATGCTTGAGAAAAGCTGGGCACTTTTTGTAGGCAAACGACAGAAAAGAAATTGCAACGTCTATGGCAAAATCACAAACTAGAAGGACAAATGTGTGTTATGTTAGCAAAACCTTCTTAAACGTACCCCTTTCACTTAAATTTCAATATTATAGGTGAGATTTACCTATGTTTATATAATCACAATTGCATGATAAAAGTAAGTTTGCATATCATGATTAAAAACAAATAATGACATTTGGCAAATTGCACATTTACTTTAATTATAATTTGTACGTCCCGTATAAACTAAGCATGGATTATTATTTGTATGCCCCCGTATGGTTGTTTGTTATCATGTGGTGTGAGTGAACAAGGGATGCACGTACGCCCCGTGTAAAATAGATTTAATTAACTATTGGTTTCAACAGAGTTGATTACCTATTGGTTTCAACAGAGTTGGCCCCGTGGGGATCCGGGTTGTTAGAACAGATCCTCAGTACCCCTTGCTTGTCGTAAGAGGCGACTAAATGGGGTGGTCCTTAAGATGAGACCGCAAAATCCGAGGCCCCGAGTCACAGCAGGTGTGGCACGATAAAGATCCCTCCCTCCTCAAAGGCCATAAGCACCGAGCATAGGCCTAAATTTTGCAGCCCTTCACCGGCAATGGTGACGTCTCCATACGTGTGAAAGATTCTCGAGCGGGACGTTAAACAGTATATAATCAATCAATCAACAGAGTTGAATCTTGATAAAAGTAGGGACAAAACAATTAAAAGTAGTACATACAATCTCTACAATTCTTTATCCTCAGGACATCTGCGATCAAATCACAGTTTTCATAAGCATAAAGGACTCTGTAGTAGCCAAGTGAAAACACGGAACAACGTTAGGGATTCGATTATTGAACCTGGCTCCGCATCAAACATGATGCATTCAGGCAAGCTACTGACAAAGAAGTTGATGTTACAAGGGTTTGTACAGTGTCGTATAAAGGCAGCATTTCGCAAAGTTTATGGTCGTTATAACGATCTAGTTTGCCCGTACAACTTACCACTAAGTCTAATGCTGTCCGATGTGTTTCATACCAATTGTTAGGCGGTTCTTGACATACTGATTCTGACTACGGATTTTTCCGTTTACGTGATCGGAATGTAAACCCACGGCGGGTTTGACCGGTCGATAGGGGATGCTTACTCCTCCAGGCACATGATCCCACTTCTGGTATGACCAGGTGTCCGTGTTTGCCCATATCTCTGATTTGTATTTTCTATAGGAATTACGAGATTGAATACTGTTAGTTATCTTGGCTTTTTAAATACAGGTATCAATACTTCCAATGCACTTCAGTAACAGAAGTGAAGTGTATGCAAAAGTCCAAAATTTGTGGCTCTTAACCTACAGCGGGTGATATCTCTGTAGGAGTAAAAAAAATCGAACGGGGCGGAAAACAACATATAAACATCATTCATTTCCTTGTAATGGAAAACATTTAAATAGTCACATCAATCACAAAGATTTGGAGGCCTCCGTGGTCGAGTGGTTAGAGCATTGCGCTCAAAATAACAAGGCCTCTCACCTCTAGTCGACTCGGATTCGATTCTTGCTCGTGCCGATATATGTGAGAAAGTTTGCCAGTTTACTCTCGGAAGGTCGGTAGTCTCTTCCCGGGTACATTGTATCTGGGTTCTCCTCTCCATCTACAAAAACTGGACGCCACCAGATAACTGAAAAACTGTTGAGTGTGGCGAAAAAACAACAACCAATCAATCACAAAGATTTGGAAACCAAGTCCAAACGATCTGTTGCAATATTGATAATTAAGATAATTTGACAAACGGCAATATCATAGTAAACGAATAATCTTTGTAGTGACAACAGAAGCTCATACTTGACATATGGTGTGTCCAAGAGTCCGTGTTTTCCCAACTTTTAATTTTGTATTCTTTATAGAAATTATGAGATTGATCACTGTCCATGATCTTCAGTTTTCTATTAAGTACTTCTTTAGTGAACGCTGAGTGAATGTAAAAAGTCCCATGAACCTTCTTCTCTGCTGTTGCAATTGCAAGACATTGACTATTTGTAAATACAAGCTATCATTAGGTCGAATGTTGTGTGATAGTTAGGCTGTTCTTTACTTTACTTACTCCGTTTACCTGATCAAGATATAAGACTCAGGGGATGCCTACTCCCCCTAGACACCAAATCCCACCCCTGGTGTTTCAAAGGTTCCGTTTTTGCCCTTTGCCCGATTTTGTATTCTTCATAGGATTATGAGATTGATTACTGTTCGTTATCTTCACCTTTTTTACCCATAAACTTAAACATAAATAACGTGTTATGTTCTCATAAATCTTTTTTTTTCGTGAAAGATTCTTGCTTTTACCAAACGATAAACCAAGCAGCGGTACAGGCGACGTCTTCGGTGTTGTTTCTTGAGGTAGTTGCAGATATTGATTCCTGTAAGCAAATTTGCAACAATATGTACACAGCCAACACAAGTTGCTGGGGGATAGTGACGGCAAGCAACGACACCTCCTCGTGTACCCTGGTGATGACAAAAGAAACCCCAGTGATTACTACAGTGCAGGGATCGAATTTATATGTGAGAAAATGCATGAAAGGTAAATATAAACTGAACAACAGTACATGGTCCAATACCTAAGTATTATAGGTGGTGGTATTGGCAAGAAATCCTCGTCAGCAGAACTGGAAAGAATATTAGCAGTAGTTATCTCTGTGCAAAGCTGTTGATGTCAAAATAACTTAAAAGAACCAACTTGTGAGTTCGAGCCAAACTCGTGCCATAGCCACATCAAACTTAAGACGTAAATATAGGTAACGATTGCTTCTTTGCCAAACGTTCGGCAATCACGAGTCTTTCAGGTATCACCTTAAAAATGTAGGCCTCATGTTCTGTGTCGCGGCAGGAGCTGGCACGTTAACGAAACTTCACTGTTACGACCCTAAACTTTAAGCATAGGTCTAAATTTGTGGTACTTCACCTACAACTGTTGACGTCTCAATATGAGTGAAAAATTCTCGAGGGGAAATAAAACAAAGAATCCAAAGTAAAAGATATCTAAACGTTGTTACTATTAAGGATAATATTTTACTCCTGTGTGTAGACTCCTTTAGGTGAAATGTCATACAAAAGTCACATACTGTGGAATCATTATTGTTCGTGGGGACTCAATGTTCGTGGATTTCGTGGATACCTTTTACCAACGAATTTACGTCCCCACGAACCAATTATTCTTTGTAATAACTTCTATAGTATAATGTTGTATATTTTCACAATGACGTTAACCCTCGAAATTCCATCCCCACGAACTAATAAATATTGGCTACCCACGAACAATTGGCCCCCGCGAACATTCATGATAACACAGTAACGTACAGAATGAACTGCTGAAAAGTACGGGTGGTGGTGCGTTAATCTCATTTGCATTGATATACTAATATATTTTAAACCTAGATGCTGAAAATTTATTACAATGATAAAATGTGAATATTCAAAAACAATTCTATTTTTAATTATGCAGTTTAGAATAAGAAGCCCGTAGGCCACAGTGCCACTTGAGTTACTTTATTCATCGATATCGATTGAGAGGCTATTAGGTGATTGATAGCTAACAATTGCAAGCCCTATCATTAGACAAATGTTTAGACAACATGTTTCCAGATGCTTGTATATATTCTTTCAACTGGTGTGTTTGAAAACGTTCTTAAATATTCCTAATAAGATATTTGGATATTTACTGTTGATATGATTTCAAACTGATTTGAATATATAATTGTACGACATGAACATTTCAGCTGTCAAACATTTTCTGGGTGACTTGTCCCTTACTTTTTATTGTTTCCCGTTTTAGCTGATTGTTTGAAATACTTTTACAATGTTTTCTCTTGTTTTCCGTCAAAATCGTCATTATTTCATAAAGATGCAATACAGTAAATAATATCAAACATTTGGACCGGTCGTGGTAGCTCAGTGGTTCAAGTGTTCGTTTCGTGACCGGGGAGGGGGGGGGGGGCATGAGTTTGTGCCCCGCTGGTGTCAAGGCCGCGTCAACCCCAAGGCATACACATAGGTAGTTATTGTTCCGCCGCCAAACGCTCGCCATTTAGAAGTGAAAATCAGGAGTCTTTCGGATATGACCTTAAAAACGGAGGTCCCGTGTCGCGGCAGACATTGATACGTTAACGAACTCTCACTGCTACAGCTCTGAGCACTAAGCATAGGTCTAAATTTGTAAGTGACATATTCTCTGTGGGACGTAAAAACAAACAATAAAAAAGATGTTCGCCTACGTTTTCATAAAGGGCAGAATAGGTAGAACACGCAAAAATCTCAAGTTGATTTCTATCGTTTCAACGTAGATAGTATAGAACTCTCCAAGGTATTTATCATTATGTAGAAGATAAAAATATATAACTGCAATCACAACTTTTCTGATCACATGTTGTCTATCAGCAGTTTGTCCGTAAACTTGCCACATTTTCATCTTCTTCTCCAGAACTACTGGGCTAGTTTGATCCAATCTTAGCACAAATTGTTTTTTATTTCAATATCTATGCCTCATATAAAAAGAGATAACTACCAATTCGTTAAAGTTGGGTGGCCATGAGGGGTGTTGCTAAACGGCGGAACGGAAAACGGAACGGAATGGATTTGAGAATTAGAATGATTAATGTAGCTTAAATAACAACTAAAATCAGAAAATACACTTTATTTTAATTTAAATAAGACATTTTGGAATTCATTTTGCAAGTAGTAAAACAAATTTATCTTAATATTTTGCACCATTGATTGGCTAAGTTCATTTAAATGTTTGTATAAGTTTACAACGCGTTTTACAATCTTGTAATTCCGGCATTGACATTAAGTGGTGTTAACGAACAGCGAGGTTTATATTCCTCCGCACTCTTGTGGCAACACGTCTTTAATATACATGTATCATATTTACACATAATGCAGTGTATGTGTGTATTTACAACAGGGACTGTGGTACGTATGCATAAACAACGATAATTCATGATTTTATCAAGTCAAAGAGGTATTAAACATTTTGTTGCGCTTGATTTGTTACCTTTCCATTAACAGAGACTGAGTGACCGCAACACTCCAATACTAAATAAGCGATAACTTCTTACAGTTTATTTCTAATACAACACTCCAATACTAAATAAGCGATAACTTCTTACAGTTTATTTCTAATACAACACTCCAATACTAAATAACAGAATAAGTGATACATGAATTCTCTGTCAGCCTTTAAGCTATTTCATAGATCATGAAATAAATCTGTTAATTGCTCTTACAATGGTCATAAACTTCACCTTAGTATACATTGATTCTTTTTCAATCAGTTTCACTCTAGCTGTTTCTCTTCGGGTTCAACACACATTCGCAGAATTCCGGTCCATGTACAAACTTTCACTTGATGTAAATCCAAAATGATTGATTATATATTGTTTAAAGTCCTGATTGAGAATTTTCACTCATATGGAGGCGTCACCATTGCCAGTGAAGGACTGCAAAATTTAGGCCTTTGCTGGGCGCTTATGGCCTTTGAGCAGGGGGATCTTTATTGTGCTACACCGGCTGTGACACGGGGTATTTTTTTTTATATTTAGCAGCAGTTTCCCTACATGTTAGCACGGGGTAATTTTTTTTTAATACTTAGCAGCAGTATAAAACAAGATGTGTTCTTAGAACACAAATGCCCCCGAAAGTGTCCATACTGATGAAAAATTACATAATATATGTTGTAATTACATTATATTTTAGACCCACGCTAAAGTCAACCTTTACCCTCAGTGATCCTGAAATTTACAACTTTTGTAGAGGCCTTTAACTTCTGTCTAGTGTAAGTAAAATTATAAAAGAAGTTTGTTAAATGGAATGGACATTAACGGTATATGACCACATTGTCCCCGCCCTGGACTTGAAACCTCTACCACGGGGCTGTGAAATTCACAATTTTGGTACACCCCTTTTACTTTTCCGAAATATGTATTTTTAAGATAAATTATCAGCAGAATTAAAGAGGTCTTTCAAATGATGAAGGCCTAATCTAATCGCTATGACTTCTTTTTTGGTCCCACCCTGATACCAAACCTCCTACCCCTGATAACATGAAATTTACAATTTCGGTAAAGGGCTACCTGCTCCTTCAAACTATCCGTTTAGATTCAATATATCGAATGGTGAAATAACCAATGTGTTAATCGTAATCATAAATCCACAAGACATATACAAGTTCGAGTGTAGGGCAACACGGACCTCCGACAAAGCGAAGGTAGGATCAGGTGCCATGGAGGAGTAAGCATCCTCTGCTGACCGGTCACACCCGCCGTGAGCCCTTAGTCGAAATTAGATATACAGGATTACCCGTAGTGAAAGTTAGTATGAAAAATGACAGTCTAACAAAGGGTATGAAACAAACCATTCAACATATGTCCCAGAGACACTTTGTAATCGCAAACAAGGTCATTATAGTGACCGTAAAATTTGCGAAATGATGACTTCAAACGAGATTCGTTATAACCCTGCAACATCAACTTTTTTGTCAGTAGTTGACCTCGCTTTAAAATTTTTTCATACGCATGACATGCTCTCGCGTATTGAATCAACTGGGAGATATACACACCGTAAAGAGGCGAAAGTGGTATATTACCACATAGATATGGAAAGTTGATGATTGCAAAGTTGAAGTCTCCACGCTTGTCATATAATGTAGTTGTCAATCTGCCATTAGAGTCAACATTAAGTAAAATATCCAAATATGAAGCACACACGTCAGGTTCTGTATTGTCCTTTATTTCGAGTTCATCGGGATATATCAAATGGACATAATTATGAAAATTATGATTGTTGATTGATAAGACGTCATCGATATATCTATATGTATGGTTGAAGGACACGGCAAGTTTTTTGTTTTTATCCTGTAACAGTTTTTGAACACATTCCGCTTCATATGAATATAAAAATAAGACTGCCAATAAGGGAGCACAATTAGTACCCATGGGAATGGGAATTTAGTCTAAATGGAATTAAAGATAAATACCAAGTGTGAACCTGTTATGGAGTCAGAATCTCAACCCCAGCCTGTAGCATGAAATTGAAAATTTTGGTAGGAGTCTTCCTGCTCAACATGAATATGCATTTACATGTATTTTTAACATTTTGTCAATTGTCGGCCATTTTTGCCCCGTCCCAAGGCTCCGGAGAGTAGCAGTCCAGGTATTTACAATATATGCCCCTATTGTCCTACAGATTGTTTCCTATCATGACCAAATTTGAAAAAAAAAATGGAAAGGTAGTTATCCAGAAGACGTTGAAAATGTTCAAATATTAACACACGACGACGGACAATAGCAACATGTCATCTGAAAGACATGACAAACCTTTACACTTTAAAAAAGTTTCTCATGTGAATTAATATTATAAGCTCAAGTGAGCTTTTATAATCACCTTTTATTTGGCGTTGTCCGTCGGTCTGACCATCCGTCTCTTAACTTGTTTTTGCATCTTCCCCAGAATCACTTGGCCAATTTCAACCAAACTTGCCATAAAGCATCCTTCAATAAAAAGGATTTAAATTGTTTAAATGAAAGTGCACACCCCTTTTAAGGGGAGATAATCAAGAAATGATGAAATCATGATGACATGTTTTAAAAATCTGATGAAGAAGAAAAGACGGGTAAAAGCTTCTTAGAAAATGTAAATTCAAATTTTAAAATCAAATCCCGGGTAGAGTGGCTACAACAGCGATTCAAGTTTATACCGAGATATATAGGAAGAAATCCCAAGAATAACAGGCCTTGATAAATCATATTCCTACACAAGCATCCACAGGCAGCGCAGATTGTGGATTGTGGCAGTCATGGTTAGGTTAGTGGAAGAGAATAGGATCATGTTATATTGGAAAATATAGGGTAAACCCTTAAATTTTTTTATCAAGAGCAACAGGGCCATGATTTGTCATATTAATAAGAAGTACCCTGGCAGAGTCCCAGAGGTCGATGAGGTCAGAATAGAGGATCAACGTTTTACATTGGAATATATAAAACTTTCTTGCACCTTCGTTTGATGACCAGGTGATATATTATTAGTGATGTTAATTGGCGGGCATCCTCATTTAGTGAAGATTGAAATCAATATCCCAACTGTAGTGTGGGATCACTATTGGGGCCCCATTGAAAGTTTTCAGTACATGGGAATATATTGGAATGAAACTTTTAAAATCTCCTTAAGAGTAGCAGTACCATGTTCAGTGATATTTCTAAACAAGTTGTTCAGACTCAATTTTACTCAAATCCTGGCCTGGGGAGGGTAGGCGGGGTCTTAGTAGGGGATCAAACTTTTACATCAGAATACTTTTTTTTTTTTTTTTTTAAATTCTTATTTTCAAGAGCAGCAGAACCAGGATTAGTCATATCATTGTATGCAAGAATCCCCGGTATCGCAGATTCAAGTTTCTTCAAATCAATGTCTTGGGGTATGTTTTGGCCACAATACGGATTCCAAGTTTCAAATAAGAATTGATTAAAAAAAACAACCCGCAAACATGTGGATCGTGATGCTAGGGACTATGTAGTGACACAATTGTAAATAATACGTGAATATAGGGGGATATAAAATAAAGATATATAAGATATTTTTCATGTTAATAAAAAGGGTAAAAATATTTCCAAAATCTTGTGATGAAGACAGTTGGGCCAGGCTGACTCTGCTGACTGACCGGTGTGGCCCATGGGTCTCATCTTTACACGCCCGCCTTACTTATCAATACATCGATTGACATTCATTTAAAAGCACATTTTCAAAATCGCCGTTCTCTGGCAGACGGCGGACAATCCTGAATCAGAAACGCACTCATTTGAACTTTCGTTTAGGTGAACTAAGATCCTCAAATAGCATCCTTCATTAGAAATAAAATACAGGGCTGCATCTGAGATCGAACACATTAAGAATATTCACTCCTGCGTGAAAGCTTTAAGATTATTTTGTAAAGTTTATCTTAAATACTTTCATATATCATATCGATTTACAAATCAAAAAGAAAAGTGGGGATCAATGGATTATTATGGGGCCGGGTACTATTGAATTTTACGATTGTGTACTAGGAATCTACGAATATACGTCTGTTTTAATGCACTATGATAAATATATTAAACAAGTTACAAACAGTGATGTGAACAAACCTTTCAGAAATACGTGTTCACGATATATCTTTTTGTACATGTATCAGTTATGACCGTTTTAATGATAATCAATCTGCAAATAAAAGACGTTGTCCTCCTACAAACCTTTCTTTGATCGAGAGCTGGAAAAGCCATTTCTGGATGACATTTTCCATGAAGCTGTCGTAGACATTTCTACAATATCAACTGTATACTGCTGAATCCCGCTCCTCTTCGTTTACTTATTATCATTATTATTAATATATTCACTTATATAGTGCGAAATTACGTATAGTTTCTATGCGCTTTACAGAGGTTGCCCTAATGAAGATGAAATATTTATAAAAAGAACTGTTAAGAATAAAATTGACAAATTATTATTAAAATAGCGATAAGACACCAAAATGCTGTATCATTTAATACATAAGGATGCAGGGACTCTTGTCATACACTGTAATCTGGACATGTCAGAAAATAGGCACCATATGTGCATGTATTTTCTTCATTGATAAAAGATGATGTATGTACACTGATTTTCCTTGCTTATGTGTCATATATAACGCTATAATGGGTCTGGGAAACTGGGACTCAACGGCATAGTATTTAATTTGTCATTTTTTTCCCCATCTTTTGAATTTGACTCGAACAAAATAAAATAAGATAGCCAAGATTTTCAAAACTACGGGAATATTGCGTACCCCGGTATATCCTATAGTTATGGAATAAAAAATATCCCACTGTATCATGCTCAAACCATATTTAAACCATAGAATTCCTTGTATACATCGTAGCACTTATATTTTGTCTGCGTGAAAACAGAAACATCGAATAGAAAGCATTATTACAGAGGACGTTTTGCATTTACCATAACAAAAGAAGAAAACACGGGACGCCTCAGGTTATTGGTTAGGGCTCTTCTTTTGTAACAGCTCCGCGGGTCAGATTCTTGGTCACGGCACCAAGTCAAGACAGAGACGATTTAAAAGCCTACACAACGGTTGTTCCTTCGCTAAGCACCGGTCATTAAAAGAGACAGTCTTTCGGATTTGACATTAAAACAGGTCTTGTGACAGAACAGGTGTTGGTATACTATAAACATTCTCTTCTTGTTTAATAGTATTTATGAAATTGATCATTTCGTATTTTTGCACGAGGTTAGTACTCTGTTATTGTAATATAGAAAGATAACAATTTGCACTAGACATGTTCAAATACTCTCTCTCTCTCTCTCTCTCTCTCTCTCTCTCTCTCTCTCTCTCTCTCTATATATATATATATATATATATATATATATATATATATATTGCATAGACATGTAATTGGAGACTTCTAGGGAAAAATACTTCGTGCAAAGGTTTCCCTTACATCTTGCAACAGGGGATGCTTTGTCCTCCAAGGCATTTGATCTCCCCTCTGGTCCAGCTGTTCGTGTTTGCCCTACTCTTTATTTTGTATTCTCTAAGGCATTTATGAGATTGATCACTTTTCGTTATCTTCCCTTTTTCATGAAATAAGTGATGTTGAAGACTTGTGCAATGTGTTACGACCACCTCTGGAGCGGAAATGAAAAGGCGAAAATAACGAACAGTGATCAATCTCAGAAATCCTTTGTGGAATACAAATTAGGGAGTTGGGGAAACACGGACCCCTAGATATACCAGAGGTGGGATCAGGTACCTAGCATACCCTGTCGACCGGTCACACTCACCTTGAGCCCTGCATCGTGATCAGGTAAACAGAATAATCTGTAGTCAGAATCGGTGCAACATCTCTAAGTTCATTTGAAATAAAATGATTATAGACAATTGACGGACACTCTACATGCCTGAAAGTGATAATAAGACATTTCTACATAAGGGAGATAGTTGAATCTGCGTAAAAATATTTGGGGATAAAGGATTTATTGTACTAGGAAATATTTTCAATAGTAAAAAGTAATTTGTCCAGAGAGATTTTTTTTTTACAGTTAGTCATCGAGATGGGATGGAATTCTTACCATGCCTCCTCTCTATGTTATGAATTAACTACATCAGTGGTAATGGACTGCATATCGATATATCAGGTGTATTGATTGGTTATATATCGTTTAACGTCCCGCTCGAGAATCTTTCACTCATGTGGAGACGTCACCAATGCCGGTGAAGGGCTGCAAAATTTAGGCCTATGCTCGGCGCTTATGGCCTTTGAGCAGGGAGGGATCTTTAACGTGCCACACCTGCCGTGACACGGGGTCTCGGTTTTTGCGGTCTCATCCGAAGGACCGTCCCATGTAGTCGCCTCTTACGACAAGCAAGGGGTACTGAGGATCTATTCTAACAACCCGGATCCTCACGGGGTACAAATAATGGAAATGTTGAGAGTAGTATGGAAACGCAAAAGGGAATTCTGTTGATTACAAAAATATAATGTATAGAAACTTTTCTTGTGTGAATAATTGGAAGATTTCCGAGGTTATGCGAGAACGAATGATCTGCCTGTATGACATCTACTACGATCACGCATGGAAGCACATTTCAACTGATCACGCTTGACATGTTTCATCAATGGGGCGAACCCTTAAATCAGATGTCAAAAACCATAAAAGGCATTTGCCGAAAGAAATAATGTAGTCTAATAAAAATATGTCGACATTGTTAGAATCTAGGCGCCCTCCATCATGTAGATTCATTTTAAATTTTCACCTATTTCCACCATTACACCCTCCATTAATTAACCCCCTTACATTCCATACAGCTCCCTGCATATAGTCCGATATCTGCATTCCATTTATTTTAGTGTACTGTAGTCCACGTGTAGTCTGAAAATAATTAAACAAAGTCCTCTTTTCTTATTTAAAGATCTAGTATGATTGTTAGTGTTTGCTGTTTTGAGAAAAGTAGTATAAAAATTTAATGTTTTTCCCCGGATCCTCACGGGGATATATCAGGTGTAATTTCTTCAGATATTTTTCATGTGTACAACAACAGTATTCATTAATCATTAACAGTTACTTCACATATTCTGCGGGTTTGTAATGTGTGATCTTATTACACGTAAATATTTATAAAACGGAACTGATGCGTATTCACCTTGAACTCTTAAATGATTCGATGTTCACCAGGGAATTTTGAAAGAAAAAATCTGGGTCACATGAGTTTATTTTCCTCGCTAAAGTGGGGTCAGTGAACTCGACGAGTGTTCAAATATTTAAACAACTTTTGTCATCCTGATCGAACCGGATTCCGGGTAAAAAAAAGAGAAAGAGTTAGGATTCTATGAAGCATTGTCTCAGAGTTGAACTTTAGATTTATTTTACTACTTTGAGCCGTTGTTTAAAGATTTACTGTCACAATGCTTTTATGGACTGGAGTCCCCAAGAGCCTCCCACAAATATGGAGGAATTAAGGTTGAATAAAATTGATGATGTATGTGCCAGTGATAAAACGTTGAATATGTATGCTATTAATGTCCTAAAAACACTGTACTGTTTTATATTGTACATAACCTATCGCAATACTTCCGGAACAGTAAGTACACGTGTACGCTCGTGCATTTTACTGAAAACTGGTATATCTCTAGATACTATTTGTATGATGAGGCTATTCTAAGGTGATATTGATATTAAGGTAAAGCAGAGGGAGTTTTATGCAACTCTGGATATATACATATTTCTAAAATTATTTCCGAAATAGCCTCCAAATATTTCCGTTTATTACCTCACCTTGGATGAAAATGTGAGCGAACTTCTTTATCTATCTAGAGAGTATACAAATCACACGATAAAATGAACAATAACTACAATCCCCAATTAAATATATTACAGCAATTTTAAGAAGAAATCATTTAATACACACACACACACACACACACACACACACACACACACACATATATATATATATATATATATATATATATATATATATTGGTCCCGTAGAAACAAATGTCCATTTTAGTTAAAACCCCATATAAAGACAGACCGCGCTCTTGCGCTGCCTGCGGTAAGAGACTTTGAAGACGGAGTCCTGTGTCAGGGTAGGCGATGTCATGATAAGGAACACTACACTTCTCCGGATTCTATTCGGCAGCAAGTCTGTTCCGCCCTTATATAACCGCTACAGGACATTGTCCGAAGTACACAGTTGTAATCTGATGAGTCGTCTACTAAGCAGGGCCAAAAATGACAACACATGTGTTTAATATGTTGACGTAGCAGCCATTACAGAGAGCGCTGCCACTTTTTAGGGGTCCATTTGAATCTATGGACTAACATACAAATAGGCAAATATATTTGATTTTCTACCTAGCCCAGGTGGTAGCATGGACTCAGTACCCCCATATATGTCTGACGTTGTCGCTACTAATGGAATTAAGATAAAAACAAAATTTATAAATACTGAAAATCACAATTTTGGTAGAGTCCATCTTGCACTGCATTACAATGCATTTAGTTTTTCTTACATATGTGCGGTTGTAGGGAAGATGCTTTTTCAAAATTGGTCAATTTTCGACAGTTTTTGTCCCACCCGTAATGCCCCAGGGGTGCAGGAATCCAGAAATTTGCAATTTATCTCCCCTGTCCCAAATATACTTCATACCAAATTTGAAAAGAATTGGAATGTTAGTTATGAAGAAGTTAATGTTCAGTTCAATACGCAAATTCCGAGATGTCAGCTCTTTTGTGATGGAGGTACGTTCAGTATTATGTTGAACAAGATGTATACATATGTTATAGACTGACTATTACACAACGATCAAAGTTATAAAAGCATAAATTTTGTTCATATCAGCGATTGGTATACAATACACTGACCATATCAAGAATAATTTGTTTGAATTGGGTCAATAAATACTTACTAAATTTGTGTTTTTCTACAGTTCTGGTGTTTGTATGACATTTAGTAATCACCCTTTAGGCAATACATGACGGCAGCGGTAAGAACTTTTACCCAACGCGTGAATACGAATAACATTTTGCATTTTACTGTGCGAAAGAGTTCGACTACGGGAAATAACTATTGGGTAACTCAGAACGTGCGTATTGTTAATGGACGATACACGACGACGGACGCAGACCAATTACCATGGGTCACTTAATTTACTCAGGTGACCTTAAAAAAGCATTATTTGTGACGACTAAGATTCCATTTGCTTTGAGCGTCATTATCATGACTAAGATTTCATTTGTAGTGACAGTCAATAACAAGTCGGAAGCAGTAGAGAGCAGTCCTGAGACGTATCCTGTTTCTTCCTGCCCGGTGGTAACCCAACCAATCACAGGTAAGTACTCCAAAATAAATATTCATAAGGTGACCCGCCTATACTCGTGTGTTTCTTATAACCATAACATGATCACTGCGTGCTCATGATATTTTCCTCAACTTTCTGGGAAATGTTGTTCTTGTTGTTGTTTTTGTTGTATGTTTGCTTGTTTGTTAAATGGGATCTTTTGATATATCATGTCTTTTTGACGTTTGATGTTGCAAAAATACTTCCTGGGCATAGAACATTGCTTGAATCTCATTGAAAACTATTTTTAACAGGAATATTTGGTTTCCTTTTCATTACACGAATCGTAACGAATAAAAAACCCTCAAAATATTTATGTAAATATTAAGATTACTGCAATTCAAATTAAAACATTAAACTAAACTTTAGGAACGTTTTGAGGAGGGTTTAGTTAGAAATTATATTCAGAAATAATGATCAGCAAACATTAGGCGGTGTGGTAGATACGACACCATGTTGCCAAAGTTGTAGAAAACACTGGATTTTGACACTGACTGTAACAAGAAAATCTAATTATATTTTTGACTTTCCTCGAAAATTTATTATATCAGCAAACGCTCAAAGGAACAAAATTCTAATATCAAGATTGACAGGTTTTTTTTTGTTGTTTTTTTGTTTTGTTTTTTGTTTTGTTTTTATTTTTATTTTATTTTTATTTTTATTATTTTTGTTGTTGTTTTGTTTGCTTTTTTTTGCTTTGTTTTTGCTTTGTTTTGTTTTTGTTTTTGCTTTTTTTTTGGTTTTTGTTTTTTGGTTTTTTGTTTTGTTAATTCCCCCAAACAAATCAGAGACCAGCACGGAAATCCGACAGAAGATCAGCGTGTATGAGAGCAGAAAAAAAACAACGTGTACTACACATTGCACCGGGTTCCTCTATCATAGCTCGAGTTATTAAATTTTGTTTGTAACATGCCACTTGATTAGCTGAGCTTTTTAGTAACTTGCTACATAAAGTGTTGTGATATTATCAACATTAAGCTTTTTAATTTAAAAGTTATTGTAAAACCATTGTCAGGGGCCTCGGTGGCCGAGTGGTTAGGGCATCGCGCTCAAAATCACAAGGCCTCTCACCTCTAGTCGGCGCGGGTTCGAATCTCGCTCGCGCCGATATATGTGAGAAAGTTTGCCAGTTTACTTTCGGAAGGTCGGTGGTCTCTTCCCGGGTACATTGTATCTGGGGTCTCTCCTCCTGCAATAAAAACTGGACGTCACCAAATAACTGAAAAATTGTTGAGTGTGGCGTAAAAATCAAAAATCAAATTGAAACCATTATCAAAAGATCATTTATATGCATCACGTGATGAATAATGAAGAATAAATTTAACAGCAAAGTACAGGTTTTTTATTGTTTTGTTACGTAACTTTATGTATAAGTCAACTTAACCCCATGTGTTACATTAAATGTGTATTGGGTCGGTTCCTTGTATTTCAGAGAAAACTAAATCCGGCATTCTTTCCTGTGGTTACTATGTCTTAAATGGTTCTGTGACAGCAGGAGACGGCTACTCCACCACCACTGTACAAGCTAGCCCATTCAATGAGGGAGATTTCCTACAAAATCTCCTAAACATGAAGATGAGTCTAACAGTGAACAAATCAGAGACCAGCACGGAAATCCGAAAGAAGATCAGCGTGTATGAGAGCAGAAGTAGTGCCGTGTCTATGGGGGTCATTGGGACTGTCGTCATTGTAACAATAGTCTCCTGTCCTATCATATCAGACATTGCGTCCTTCATTCAACGGCGAGGCAAAGAGAAGGCCTCAGCTTAAAATACATGTGTTAATGTGCGTACAATGTATAGGATTCTCAGTGACGTTTGACATTGTACGTACAATGTATAGGATTCTCAGTGACGTGTGATACTGTACGTACAACGTATAGGACTCTCAGTGACGTGTGCTACAGTACGTACAACGTATAGGACTCTTAGTGACGTGTGTTACTGTATGGACAATTTATTATATACTTTCAATTTCATCTCTTCCTTTTCCTTTAAACGTTTGCGGGCATATATCACACGAATAATCTCGGAAACTTTTCGGTCCGTAAACATGACGTCACAATAAGACATAAGCGTTGCTGTTAACACGTCCATGAATCACTACGTCGTAAATTTTCAGATTCGTCGTGTTTTTATTCATTTACTCAGTTAAATCAGCAAAGAAATTGTTTAAAATAGAATTATTGTTAGTTTCTAAATAGACTTTGTATGTGAAAATATGATGACCTCGTTTTTTTTGTCGTGGACGGACCTCGCTAGCTCTGTCCGTCTACGCGCCAAACAGCTTATTCATCATATTTTCCCATACAATGTCTATAACCTATAAGTATAGGACTCTCAGTCACGTGTGCTACAATGGATAGGATTCTCAGTGACGTGTGATACTGTACGTACAATGTATAGGATTCTCAGTGACGTGTGACACTGTACGTACAATGTATAGGATTCTCAGTGACGTGTGACATTGTACGTACAATGTATAGGATTCTCAGTGACGTGTGACACTGTACGTACAATGTATAGGATTCTCAGTGACGTGTGACATTGTACGTACAATGTATAGGATTCTCAGTGACGTGTGATACTGTACGTACAATGTATAGGATTCTCAGTGACGTGTGACACTGTACGTACAATGTATAGGATTCTCAGTGACGTGTGACATTGTACGTACAATGTATAGGATTCTCAGTGACGTGTGATACTGTACGTACAATGTATAGGATTCTCAGTGACGTGTGACACTGTACGTACAATGTATAGGATTCTCAGTGACGTTTGACATTGTACGTACAATGTATAGGATTCTCAGTGACGTGTGATACTGTACGTACAATGTATAGGATTCTCAGTGACGTGTGACATTGTACGTACAATGTATAGGATTCTCAGTGACGTGTGATACTGTACGTACAATGTATAGGATTCTCAGTGACGTGTGACACTGTACGTACAATGTATAGGATTCTCAGTGACGTGTGACACTGTACGTACAATGTATAGGATTCTCAGTGACGTGTGACATTGTACGTACAATGTATAGGATTCTCAGTGACGTTTGACATTGTACGTACAATGTATAGGATTCTCAGTGACGTGTGATACTGTACGTACAATGTATAGGATTCTCAGTGACGTGTGATACTGTACGTACAATGTATAGGATTCTCAGTGACATTTGACATTGTACGTACAATGTATAGGATTCTCAGTGACGTGTGATACTGTACGTACAATGTATAGGATTCTCAGTGACGTGTGACATTGTACGGACAATGTATAGGATTCTCAGTGACGTGTGATACTGTACGTACAATGTATAGGATTCTCAGTGACGTGTGATATTGTACGTACAATGTATAGGATTCTCAGTGACGTGTGATACTGTACGTACAATGTATAGGATTCTCAGTGACGTGTGACACTGTACGTACAATGTATAGGATTCTCAGTGACATTTGACATTGTACGTACAATGTATAGGATTCTCAGTGACGTGTGATACTGTACGAACAATGCACATGAGCATAGCAATTTGACTATACAATAGTTCTAAAAACCCTGGAAAACTGTAAATATAACAGGTAAATTTGAAGAATCATCACATGACCTTAGTAGCATAACTACATATGTATGATCAACATTTGCATTGAATATTTCATTGTTGAAACTACACGTAGTAGAATGTTTAAGGACCAGATATGTGTATAAACATTCTGGAATCCTAAGTTAGAGTTAATGGGTGTAATATGGTACAAGATAATTTGAATGCAAAACATTAAAGCGGTGTCTAAAATTTTAAATATTCTATGATATTTGCAAGGAAACACTAAGAAATTATTATATGAAATATCTTATTTAAAAATGGCAATAAAATTAAGGACTGGTTTAAGAGTACCTGTTACAAAAGTAAAGGAAAAAAAGGAAGAAAGAAATGGATGCATGGGTTGATATATATTTTATGACTTAGTTTGATTGTAAAACGTACAAATATACGATAAAATAAACTCATTTTACTTCTAAAAACAAATTTAGTTTTCCTTTTTTCTCTCTCTTTCTCTCTCTCTCTCTCTCTCTCTCTCTCTCTCTCTCTCTCTCTCTCTCTCTCTCTCTCTCTCTCACACACACACACACACACACACACACACACACACACACACACACATATATATATATATATATATATATATATATATATATATAATCTTGTATACGCCAGTTAGGTTTCAATGTTGGATATCGATGAGTCCCGTTATAAAATCACCAAGCACGCCTCAAAAAATCTTAAATTTATACGTTCTAGGACATGTATGTCGAGGAAGTTCAGAGAAAAACAAAAAAAATACTATATATACATGTACAATGTAGCAATCTTCGTGCAGGTGAACTTGAACGAATTTGTTTTTGAAGATTTTAGACACAGGGAGCCACAGCGTCATCAAACATGATTGGATGAATTTTTTTTTTTAAATCAATAGTTAATCGTAAATTAGAATGCAGTATGGTCTTGAAAATTCTATCAGTTTTACTCCAGATTGCATTATCAAAATAAAGTAAAATACGGAACGTTCCAGGGCCTTTGTCCCCCCCCCCCTCCCCTCCCGTAGACTTACGAGGGCACACTGGTGATCTAAAAGCTACCCACAGCCCCCTTGTCTCTCTGAGTTTTCCCATGCTACCCTAAATCCGCCTTTCCTTATGAGGAAATTTGCATTTAAGTAACCGATTTGAGTAAAATACTGTACTATCATGATACTCTGCAGATGAAATAAACATAAATATTATTAGATTTGAGTTCCAAAGGATTGGAGAGACCAAAGATGCTTCAGAAATATGGTTTATGTCAAAATCTATGTCACGTGATGATGGCGATAGGATTTGATTGACTGGCTATGCTGTACATCCTATGTCACGTGATGATGGCGATAGGATTTGATTGACTGGCTATGCTGTACATCCTGCTACTCTGATTTGGACGTCACGGTGTTTTCAGCTGTAAAATATTCAAATCAAAATAACTTTTTTGTATTTATCTATTTGATTAATACTTGGAAACTCATAATGAGTTTCTTCTATATTTTGCATACTGACATTCAGGGGAATCTTGTTGCAAAAGCTTCTTATAAAATCGAAAATTAATAAAATTTGTTTAATGATGAATAAAATTTAAACTCAGTGATAACTGTAATCAATACTTATATTGAAATATTTTTTTAAGACTTCTATTCAGAACTTCTTTTTTTTTCATATTATTGATAAAGAATTATTCTACCGAAACAAACACAAAATGATTTCTCATTTTCCCACGCACACCTTTTCACACAATCACAAATAGGGCTACACAGTAGTCGTGAGATTTCGTTTCTGGAGATAAACAAACAAGTCCACTGTCCAGGTTAACTAGTGCGATGACGTTTTCAGTGATACACTGGGATGTATTACTTACTAGGAAAATAGTTTTAGAATTAGATCTTGAATGACTTACGTCAAAGAAGCGTACTATGTCTGGTGAAGCATGACGCTCAAGGTTCCAGGCGAGACTATTCAAACTACAAAGTCAGCTTTTACGGTATGTTGAATTTTTGTTACGGTATGTTGAATTTTTGTTACGGTATGTTGAATTTCAGTCCTTTGGGAGGTAAAATAACAAAGATTTTCATTAACGAGAAACTTTTTCTTTGTATCGAATGATTTAAAATTCCCGTGATGAAGTTTGAAGTTTTAGAGGAAAAAAACGTGTATACTCCCCTTAACCAGGCAGTTATATATATGCCACACATACATGCACCTGAAGTGTGTATAAAGAGTATATATATTATAATGTATATACACACTCCTTCATTACATAATGAAAAAAAACCATAGAACCAATGATGAAGTCACATATGAATAATTGATTTTCACTGAGAGAGTGAGAGAGAGAGAGAGAGAGAGAGAGAGAGAGAGGGGGGGGTGTTAGACATGTACGCTAGTATGTAGGATGGACATTAACGTTTTGATCTTGAAGCTAGCAGGGCTATCCTTGATACAGATTCACTTGTCTAGTAGCGGAAGACTACAAGCTGTGTTAGCATTGTGTAGCAAGTTAGGACCAAGGGAGGCAGGACTGTGTTCTACTGGAGGAGGCAGCACTGTGTTCTGCTGAAGGAGGCAGCACTGTGTTCTGCTGAAGGAGGCAGCACTGTGCTCTGCTGAAGGAAGCATTCTACCGCGTGCATGGGGGTACACTGTCTCCCTCTTTTAAGTTTTTGACATTTAAGAAACCAAATGATATATCTATGCTGATTAGGAAGTCCTGTAAGGCATGCCGTAGTAGCCCCGCCTCTATTTGAACATTAAATTACCTGCGGCTAGCGGGCTACAGTTAGTGTCAAACCCTGAGTATGCCTATCATTATTCAGTTTCTCAAAAAATATTTACATCATCAATAATGAGTTCTAAAGAATTATATCTCTTAAGATTTGTCTTTTTTCTCAGCATAAATATTTTATAATATTATAATTCTGTTTCAGTCTTCAACAGCAGTGCCTTAGAAACTGGTTCCCGACCCCCCTGCGCCCATAGAGTTTGTGTGGCTACTGTGAAGGGACCGATTTCAAGCCATGACTCTTTATGTATCTACTTCATAACCCCATTAACTTGGATAAGGCAGGCACTAGGTGCTGATAGACCTGTGATCTCATGTCATTGCCAAGAATATATTGTACAATATGAGTAGTTTCTGTGTCATTAATGATTAAATACTGCCGCTCTAGAGGAAAATATCAATTACACATAGGCTTCACTTTATATGTACACCAGCATCTACATTAAGTTGTATGAAAAAGCAAATACATGGTGTTGAATACTTTTGTATTATTTTCAAAACTCGATCTGTATTATTTTTTCTAATATCATAAGATACAATAATACTTAAATATGTTATTGATAATAGCGTTTTTCCACACAGGAAATACGTTAGTAGTGTTTCAATCAACAGGTTTTGAAGTTAACAGCAGCTGGTATGGATTGTGTTAGCAATTGGTTTAATCCAGTGTCACTTTTCACAAGCCAATGAACCATCCAGGAGTTGGCCCATTGTCTTAAAATAAACTGAAATATTTAAAAACAAAATACTCAACATAAATGCATATGATATACATGGAAATAATCATTGCACTGTGTGAATGGAACTGCCGAAATCAGATAAATATATTACGTAAAGGTAGAATTACCTATTTCTTCCATCGTTAAATTCAAGAATACCTTTCTGTATATCAAAAGATTGATGTCTGATAAAAGTCTGATAATAATTAGGTCAAGAACCTTGAAATCTTTATTTATCGTATGATAGCAATTAATACATGAAAAAGTGTATTTTGTACGTGGGATCTACATTATTGGTGTCTAAATGTTGTGAATTATGGGTAAATAAAAGTTAACCACAGTGCTATGCATATTAATGATTTGTAAATTTGCTGTGATAAAATTAAGAAATTCATTTCAAAATTGAGGAGGGGCCTCCGTGGCCGAGTGGTTAGAGCATCGGGCTCAAAATCACAAAGCCTCTCACCTCTGTCGGCGCGTGTTCGAATCTCGGGCGCGGCGTTATGTGAGCAAGTTTGCCAGTTTACTTGCGGAAGGTCGGTGGTCTCTTCCCAGGCACATTGTATCTGGGTTCTCTCCTCCACCAACAAAACTGGACGCCTCCAGATAACTGAAAAAAACTGAAAAAAAGTGTGGCAGAAAGCAATAAATAATCAATCAAAATTGAGGATTATCTCCCTCATGCATAATCCTTTGCCGGATTTGGCTCCACTATTTGGTATTTTTGGTTCTTTCAGCTCTTCGAAGTTTTTTTATATTTCGAATTACCAACATTTTTGACTTGAGCATCACTGAAGAGACATTATTTGTCGAAATGCCCATCTGGTGCATCAAAATTGGTACCGTTTATGTTTTATATTACAACCACTCGGTCGATACCTCTGTTGGTGGACTGTTAGTCCCCGAGGGTTTTCACCAGCCCGGTTGTTAAGTACTTCGGTACTAGCATGAATTACGGATAAAAATTGGTTGTGATAAAGTCAAGAAATTCATTTCAATATTAAGGATTACCTCCCTCCTGCATAGCTCTGATCCTTTGTCTGATTTAGTTCCACTATTTGGTATTTTTGGTTCTTTCAGCTCTTCGTAGTTTGTTCTTATTTCGAATTTCCAGCATTTTTGACTTTTGCATCACTGAAGAGAGACATTATTTGTCGAAATGTGCATCTGGTGCATCAATATTGGTAATATTTATATTATATATTATAGTACTTTATGAAATCATTTTGGATGAACATTCCATAGGGATGGGGCTTGGTTGAAAAAATACTAATATGTGAATTAATGTAGCAATTTTACTTTTTTGTCATTCACCGAAAATTTTGCCTTAATTTTCAAATGTTATATTCACAATATCCGAAACCCACATGTGACACCTCTCATTCAAAAGGTACTTTTCATAATCATAACTCTGACTGTATTTTAGATTTATGTTTTCATGCTTTGAATTCTGATATATACAAGTACTCCACAAAATTCAGGGACAAAAATGTGTAAATGATACAAAACATGAGATTTTACTGTAATGGGGGCTGTTAGGTATGTAATGTGTACTGTACCACATCGCGATAACGCTTTACACGATATCATGGATGATGATGCTCGTGAATAGCGCTATTCAATACATTTCCATGTTACAAACAAGAGCCTTCAGCTCCACATAGTTTTAAACTTATAGTAATTTCAATAGAGCCAGTCGTTGCCCACTATTGTAAAAATGGTTGGGAAACGGGGTGAGAATATTGGAGAAATTAGAGCTTATATAATAGTTGGCACAGAACTCAGTCATTCGGTAATGCAGATTGTTACTGAATTGGGGGAAGTTTATGGGTCTGATAAAATATCTTGTGAAACAGTTCGAAGGCGGAGAAAGAAATATCTGACTGGCACAGAATCTGTCAAAGACGCAGCAAAATCTGGCCGACTTGTGATTGTAACAGGCAAGGCAAATGTCTCAAAAGTCAGGGAAATAATTGAAAGTGATGGCAGGTACACGATAGGTGATATTGCCATATATCGGCATATCGCTATCGCGGTGGTATTTCATTTTGAAAGTACGAAAGATTTCTGCCAGATGGATACCGCATGTAGTGATAGATGACAAAATGTTTCTCAAATTCAATCAAAGGCAATTTGCAAACATTGTTACTGGTGGCGAAACATGGGTTCACTATTTCGAACCAGTAAGAAAAATCAGAAACAAAATATGACTAACTAAACATGGAAGAAGGCCTGTAGTTGCCAAAAGCACCATAAGCACATAGAAGGTTCTTCTCATGAGGTGGTATAATCGAACAAATTACGTTGCTGAAGGGCAAAAGTGTTACAGGTCGGCATTACGGAGATGTTATACTAAAAAAGCTCAAGAAATATTAACATAAATTTATCAGGATTTAGGCAAGTTCGTCTAATTCATGATAATACTCCATCACATACATCTGAGCTTGTGAAGCAATTTTTGAAGTCGGAGAAGGTTACTGTCTTGCCACGCCCACCATACTCTCCAGATCTAGTCTCATGCGACTTTTTCCTTTTCCCAAAACTTAAAAAATTCTTATCTGGTCGTCGTTATAAGTCCCGACAACTCCTTGGCTCAGACATCATCAGTCAGTGCCTCAGAGGTCTACCTAAATCAGCGTATCATGACGCATATTAGAAATGGATTCAACGACTGAAATTATGTATGTGAAACCGCGGAGAATACTTTGAAGGGATGTAATGTTCATTTCACTTTTTCTGGTCGAATACTTTTGAGATATCATACATTACGTACATTACATATCGAACAACCCTCGAAAATGCAAAGATAATTATATCAATATTTGTGCTTAACTGATTGCTTTTCATTTTTAATTCCACAGTGAACACCAGAGAAAATTTTCCTTTCTTTCAATTCCATTTATACGATCGGAAATACTCCGGCCCACACAATTGAAAAGGTTGAAGTATTCATCTAAAGCATTAAATCCCGGTACAGAAGCATTTTCAAGTAGTTTTCTTGCTTGTCACTTTTCTAGGACTTTGTCTATAAACGTGGACTTCATGATTAACTTGCTTTTAAAGAAAATGATACTATGACTCTCTTCATCAACAACCAATTTTATTTTCTGTAAATCGTGCTAAGAGTTATCGCGCTGTGGTACAATACACATTACATATCGAACAATCCTCGTACATATATATATATATATATATATATATATATAGATAGATAGATAGATAGATAGATAGATAGATTGTTTAACGTCGCGCTCAAGAATTTTTCACTGACATGGAGAAGTCACCATTATCGGTGAAGGGTTTCAAAATTTAGGCCTATGTTCGGCGTTTACGCCTTTGAGCAGGGAAGGGATCTTGATCGTGCCAAACCTGCTGTGATACAGAGCCTCGGTTTTTGCAGTTTCATTCGAAGGACTGCCCCATTTATTCGACTCTTACGACACGCAAGGGATACTGAGGACCTATTCTAAATATGATCCTCACGGAATTAAATAATACACAAAGTATGATTTTATTTCTTTACTTTTTTACATCAACTTCGGAAATCATTTTTTTTTTTAATGGGTAAAAGTACTTAACGAAGTACTAGTACTCGTTTTTCAGACTGAAAATAATGGGTTGAGTGTTTAAAATATGTCGAATAGATAATGGACTAAGGCAATGGTGTCAATTTTCTGCATTGATTAACTTCTTTATATTAGAAATAATGTCTCTGGCCTGAAGTTGAACAATTCTGCTAAGGTATGAATATCTTCATAAACAAAGAAATAAGACTCCCCCCAAACACGTTGATGATGCATTAGTACCGCTACGCGACACCAAATCAATATGAAATGATCAAAATTATTGAAACATTCTGTCAAACATCAGGAATGAAAGTTAATGTTAATAAAGCCGGGACTATATCGCCGGGGTTCATTATTTGGTGTGAATGTACATATATGTAACTAACTCGTCAGTAAAGTGCTGCGTGGTCAGACTCAGTGTAAAATAATCACTCCATCGGAATCTTGTAGTACGTAATATTACACGAGTTTATGCGTGGGAAACGTGATGTCACCGAACAGTAATCAATCTCATAAATCTTATAAACAATACAAATTGTGAACAGGGCAAACCCGACTCTTAGAGTTGGATCAGAGTTGGATCAGATGCACGGGAGAAGTAAAACCCCCATCCTGTTGACATTCTGAAAGGAACACTTCTATGTAAATATATCGTTGACCTGTAGGGCTGGTATTGGTTTCAGTCTTTACAAAAAACCTTATTGATTTCCGTTCCAGCCGATGAATTTAGGCCACATGTGTGTAGTTATTTGTTTCTCATGCAATATTCTTTCCCTCATATCACTGAGTAATTCTGTTTTTGTTGATTTCTGAGGAAACTGTTCTAAGATTAGATGTAGCAACTACATGCCCAACACGCAAGTGGTCATCTTTCAAATGAGAGAAACAACATTTGACCCCAGCTGGTACCGGTATACCTTGCAGTATGAAAATGTGTGCACGTGCTGAATGTGGAATAATACACAGACCCTTTGATTCGTTGCGACACATGATGCACATCGCCTTAGTTTTTCCAACAGAAATAACAGGAAGAGTGACGCTTGCAGAGATAGATGAATTTTTTCAAGAGGTTTTATCACTTTCATTAACTGTGTATTCATCTGCTCGACATAATTTTTTTTTCGTGACATTTGTATCGAGTAACATAGAGTGAATGACTGTCCTCGAACAAATTGTGCTTATACTGAGGTATAGTTCCGGTTGATTGCTTTTAGTTACAGAGAATTTACGATCTGCATTCTCATAAATATTTTTAAAAATAGGCGTTTTACTAAGAAGAGAAAATACTGTTTTAGCCAACTTTGAAGATCAATATAAAAATTGCTGCTACGAAATTTTACGATCAAAATGCAAATCTGAAAACTTTAGAATTATATACGGTAAAAAATAACAAATGAACATTGATTTTTCAAAAGTGAATTTTTCCGAGAAATCGTTTCCTGCTATGAGTCAATTCTTTTGATATTTCGAATATATCCTTTCATAAACGTGATAGAATTAAAATAATTTACAATAAATTCAGTTCCTCGGGGAAGAACAGGATATTAAACAAACCCACACACACACCCCAAAACAAAACAACAACAACAACAACAAAAATGAAAAAAATAAAAAAAATAAAAAATAAAATAAAAATAAAAAAACAAAACACATTTTGCATTTTGCAAAACAAAAAAAAGGGGGGGGGGACAAAAAAAAAAACCAAAACAAAAAAAACAAACAAAAACACCCCCAAAAAACAAAACAAAAAACAAACAAAAAACAAAAACACATGATCCATTGGTTCACAGGAAGATGATTCTTAAAACGCTCCACTTTTCCAGTATGAAGAGGGTGTAGTCCTTCATTTGATCAAAACTCAAATCCCCTTTACCCAGGGAATTTTGTAATAATAGACGGACGACGGACACATTTGGTGAAATCACATTGTTTCAAAATAATGAGCATTGTTTGGTTCATGTTGGTTCATCAAACATCTGTTTAAGCAGGGACTATTATCTTCAAAGTAATCATTATCATAAAAATGCCCTTCATTCAGCAGAGTCTTTAAAGCAATATAAGCTGTCAAAATTGTTATTTTGGGGTCCTAAAATTTAATCGAAAATTTTGTAAACATCTACCTTCCAATACCTGATTTTATCGATGAAACTTTTGACATGTTGTATTTTTTGCATTAAATGCAAAAATGTTCGACAGTTGAAATTAAGTCTTCCCGTACCTTAATTTTCCCGGCATTATTTCCGTATGCAATGACCTAAAGTTGAACTCATTCGGCAAAATCAAATGCGTAAGCGCAATATTTCCGGTAAGCACGAAAGATGTCTGACACGAGGTTCGAAGCGAGGGAGAAAGCCGACTTTGGAATTTTGCGTAATGTTTCGAGCGATCCCTTAAAACTATCATAACTAAAAAACATACTATCATAACTTAAAAACATATAACATCGTTAACAATGCCAAAATAATGATGGTAACTAGAATTTTATCTCACCTCGCCGTCCATATTTTAATGACCTGGATACAACCCGATCCACCCCGATCAGCATCAGAATCATTCGTGTCAACATCGGTTATCTTCGGGATTGTCGCCGACGATTAATCAGCTGCCGTTGTTAGGGTTAAACGGAATGTCGAGGAATATATTTTTCATCACGTAAAGGTGTGTAAACGATGCATAAGAGAGGAAATTCGATGCAGTTCTTTTTTTCAATCATATCAACGTTCATTTAACCTCTTTTAATGCCACTATAAAAAATTGCAATTTTGGCAGCTTATATTGCTTTAAGGTATAAAACTGAAGAGGTTCCGATAACGTACGCTGATCAATCTTATAACTCCTATAAAGGAAACAAGATTAAGAGTTAGGCAAACATGGACCCCTGGATATACCAGAGGTGAGATCAGGTGCCTAGAAGGAGAAAACATCCCTGTCGACCGGCCACACCCGCCTAAGCTCAATATCTTGAACAGGTAAACAGAATAATCCGTAGTCAAAATCAGTGTGCAAAGAACGGCCTCAGTCGGTATGAAATATGTCAAATAGCATTTGACCCAATGGCACAGTTGTATTGGTAAATTAGATCGTTAGAATGACCACAAAATTTGCGTAATGCTGACTTTAGACGAGACTGTAACATCAACTTATTTGTCAGTAGCCTGCATCGATTTAAAAACTGATCATACGCAGAACAAGCTCTTACGTATCGAATCAATTGAGAGACATAAAGACGTTCTGCAGGTGATAATGAAACAGCTATAATTCTTACCAATCTTAGTTGTGAGAAAGTTCTATTGCTTCGTGATCGGAAGGTCATGTGTTCGAGCCCCGCTTGTGCCTTGGTGCGTCAAAAATACAACGTTAAGATAGGTAGCTTCTTCACCTAGCGCTCATCATTTCGAAGTGACAGCCCCGTGGGGACCTGAGTTAGAATAGGTCCTCAGTACCCCTTGCTTGTTGTAAGAAGCGACTAAATGGGGCGGTCCATCGGATGAGACCGCGAAAACCGGGGTCCCGTGTCACAGTAGGTGTGGCACAATAAAGATCCCTCCCTGCTCAAAAGAGCGTAAACGCCGAGCATAGGCCTAAATTTTGCAGCCCTTCACCGGCAATGGTGACGTTGAGTGAAAAATTCTGAAGCGGGAAGTAAAACAATATGCAATAAATCAATCGAAGTGAGAGTCGCGGGTCTTTCGCACGGGACTTTAAACATCAAAACCCCCTGTTGCGGACAGCGAATCCTTACTGCTGTGATCTTGAGTGCCATGCTAGATTGTGACACTTCGCCTAAAGCTTTCAGCGTCTTAGTATGAGTGAAAAATGCTCGAAGAGACATACAACGAATACACAAACAATTTCAAAATACACAAACAGTATATACAGTGTAAGAACAGTATGATACAAGAGGCGTTTTTACACAACACAGTCAAGGTCATTTATTATATAACATGTATAGTAATGAAATAAAATCGACACGTAGCATAACTTGCACGATGTTACGTAATATATTGTACAAGTATGTTCTAAAGTTTGAAAAACCATATAGGGGCCTCCGTGGCCGAGTGGTTAAAGCATTGCGCTCAAAATCACAAGTCCTCTCACCTCTAGTCGGCGCGGGTTCGAATCCCGCTCGCGCCGATATATGTGAGAAAGTTTGCCAGTTTACTTTCGGAAGGTCGGTGGTTTCTTCCCGGGTATATTGTATCTGGGTTCTCTCCTCCACCAATAATGTGAGAAGGTTTGCCAGTTTACTTTCGGAAGGTCGGTGGTCTCTTCCCGGGTACATTGTATCTGGGTTCTCTCCTCCACCAATAAAAACTGGACACCACCAGATAACTGAAAAATTGTTGCGTGTGGCGGAAAACAACAATCAATCAATAAGCTCAGCTGCTGAGTATCTACAACGATCTAGCACGGACGTCTGCAGAGCTTAAAGGAACGGGCGAACAAGAGGAGAGATTAAGCAAAACAATAGACGGAAGGGAGAAACAGTAATAAAAGAGTTAACAAGAAGAAAATTCAAGAAAATCAAGGAGATTAAAATGAGGCATTAGAGAACAAAACCAAAGAAAGCTAGCTCTCTCTGTGATCAGAGGAAAAGGGTTAGATAACATTGCGTATGAAGCTGGAAATGCTACTACTGGAGAGCGTCTGATTGACCTAGACTGACAGGGAAGCTAAATACCAGGAGGGGAGCCAGGGGTAAAAAGGAGGGAAATCTCAAAAATGAAAAATCAGAAAGAAAATGTTAGCGAAAGTGCTTCGAGTTAAAACTCAGAATGTAAAACCTAGCGGGACACGATTTGAGCTGAATGTTTTCAAATTTTATTGCTTTCTTCCTTTAACGTTTACAATGCTTCTATTTCTAACGATCAACCAAATTTTGAATAACAGTTGTTGAGTTGCAGGTGAGATACACTCACAGTTCTTTGCTATGTAAACAAGGCTCATGCCATGTTTTTGTTTACATATAGATTGCATAACACAAAACACCTTGTTTACGACAAAATGAGATATGACAAACACTAGAATCTATTTAAATGAGTTCATAAATTAACTTGTAAATTGACAAATCTGTTTTAAATTAATCTTTCTAGTATATTTAGTCTATGTAAAAAAAACATGACACACATAACAAAGAATTACAAAGAATTGTGAGCTTTGTATCTCTCTTGTAGCTCAACAACTGACATCCAAGTGTTCGCTGACAATTAGAAACGCTTTAGTTAAACATTCTAAACATTAAAAATGGAAAAATAAAATTTGAAAATGTTCAGCTCGAATCGTCCATGTTTTCCATGGTAACAACGTTTGTGTTTGCAATCTATTCTCTTTAATTCAACGAGACAGCATTTTAAATGTAAAATTCTGCGCATTTAATTAAATTTCCCTGCATGCTAGAATATCTACTGGACGTCAACATTAATTCAAATCTTCAAGTCTTCTGAATTCCTAGTAATATGAGAAAAGAACCATTAAGGATATTTCTTTGTTTGCAAGTTGTTTTACGTCCCATTAGAGAATATTTCATTCAAGTAGAGACCGCACCAACTTGTAGGTGAAGTGTCACAAATTTTGACCCCAACACTTGGCGGTAGTAACTAAAACTCGATCTCGCTCCCGTTACAACATGTAAAGCCCGGTGTTCGGCCCCGGTCCAAAAAAAATTTATTCGATAAAAAAGAATATATAATAATTTATTAGCCCCATTTCTCATTAATGTTTACATGACAAATCCATGTAAGTATTCTGATAATTGCTTGAACATAATTTATTTTCTCCTTTGAAATCGCAAAAATTTTCTCTAATCAACAACATTAAAACGTATGACTTTTAAACACTTTACAAGATCATACCTCACGATAAATTGAATACTAGACTATTTGACATCATAGACAGTTGCTTCTTCAACAAAACTTGTAAAAAAAAAAAATTCATATCTAGTGATCAGTCATCCAAAAATTATTTTTTTTATACACTACTCCGACTCCACGCACCAGTACCCTGAAGTTGATATTAAAAAGATGCTAAAGTGTCACCATGGCAATATCTTCGTGATCTTTGATGATTAGATCTTCCAACAATCTGTTGAAATTCCAGTAGGCACGAACTGTGTTCCTTTGTTAGCTGACCTGTTTTTATATTATTATGAAGCAGAATTCATTCAAATGCTTCTACATAAGAAGAAAAAATATCTTGCTGTGGCCTTCAATTTGATATTTAGATATATAAACGACGTTTTATCTATTTACAATGATTATTTTCATTCGATTCGATAAGTCCCAGTAAACTTGAAATAAAAGACACCACAAAGTCTTCCACATCTGCTTCGTACTTATACATTTTATTGAAAATAGATGCTGATGGAAAACTAACACCTCAACTTTGTGAAAAACTGAATGATTTCAATTTCGCCATCGTCAACTACCCTTATCAATGTAGCAATATTCCATTATCACCTGCATCTGGTGTTTATATCTCTCAACTGATTCAATACGGAAGAGCTTGTTCCGCATGTGATCAGTTTTGTTTTTAATCGAGGCAGGCGACTGACAAACAACAAATGATGATACAGGGGTTTGTACAGTCTCGTCTAAAGTCAGCATTTCGCAAATGTTATGGTCGTTATAACGATCTAGTTTACCACTACAACATTCCGTTAGATCAAATGCTCTCGGACGGCTTTCATACCAATTGTTAAGCCGTTCTTGGCACACTGATTCTAACTGCAGATTACTCCATTTACCAGATCAAGATATAGGGCTCATGCCGGGTGTGACCGGTCTACAGGGGATGCTTACTCCCCCGTAGGCACCTGATTCCGCCTCTGGTATATCCAGGGGTACGTGTGTGTTCATCTCTCTGGTTTGTATTTTCTATAAGAATTATGAGAGTTGGTACTGTTCGTTACATTAGTCTTTTCTTTTAAAATAATATGTGAAGATTCCGTAACCGGTAGGACATACAGCTAAAACAATGCTTGACATGTTCCCTCGATAGCGGTTTTAATTTTCTCAATGAAATCCTGGTAAATACATATGTTTCTATCTATATTTAATCGTCCGACGTCAAAAGTGACTTTCGCATATTGCCACATGAATGGGGTCACGTGGTGTCACGATTGGTATCGGGTAAAAAACTATCATTGCTATATTCTTAAGCCCCATGCATAGGTTAAAAATTGCAGCAACCGGTCGCGGTAGCTCAGTGGTTAGAGCGTTCGCTTCGTAACCGGGAGGTCATGAGTTCGAGCCCCGCTCGTGCCATGGCCGCGTCAAACCTACGACGAAAAATAGGTAGTGATTGCTCCTTCGCCAAACGCTCGGCATTTAGAAGTGAGAATCACGGGTCTTTCGGATATGACCTTAAAAAACGAAGGTCCCGTGTCACAGTAGGCGTTGGCACGTTAAAGAACCCTCACGGCCCTGAACGCTAAGCATACGTCTAAATTTGTGGTACTTCACCTACAGCTGGTGACGTCTCAATATGAGTGAAAAATTCTCGACGTGCGTAAAACAAACAAACAAACAAAAATTGCAGCACTTCAGTAAAACTGGTGGCGTCTCTTTCAGTCTCCTCTTTATTAAGCTTATTGCTGTTACTATTTTAAGACCACTCATTCAGACCGCCCTGGGTCATACCCGCATTAGTATGTTTTATAGAAGATTGATTGTTTATTGTTTTCCGCCACACTCAACAATTTTTCAGTTATCTTGTGGCGCCCAGTTTTTATTGGTGGAAGAGAGAACCCAGATACAATGTACCGGCAAGAGAGCACCGACCTTCCGAAAGTATATTGGCAAACTTTCTCACATATATCGGCGCGAGCGAGAATCGAACCCGCGCCGACTAGAGGTGAAAGTCCTTGTGATTTTGAGCGCGATGCTCTAACCACTCGGCCACGGAGGTCCCCTGTTTTATAGAAGCGAATAGATTCTATGTATTAATTACTGTATGTGATCTGTTGCTTAACTGATTTCGAACACATTCTAATAAATTGTCAGTTATCGCATTGCATTTTCATTTTGCATGTCTTCACCAATACTTTTTCACGATGTTTCTGATTGTTGTTCACACGGTTCATTGACCCTAGTTTAATACCTGTGTTTGTGAACATTCTTAATCATGCATGTAATTTTAATAAGTTTAATTATACTGACAAAACTCAGAAGGAACTGGTAGATAATTATTTTAAAACAAAGAAATTACACGTACATGTGTTGTTTTTTCATAAAAAGATTAGCTAATTAACATGCATATTGGCTTGGACATCGTTTCGCTCCATGCCTTTATCACATGGTGGCTAATACAATTTGGCTTTATTATCTTATCAACTGGAAATATTGATACAATATTTATAATTTTATTCTCCTTGATTTATTTTAAATTAACAATACCTTTGCTTTATACACTGAATCTATTTCGAATAATTCATGTCTTGTCTATATTTGAAACAGATCGAAATATATTAATAATATGAATTCAATTTCCCCCAATTCAGAGAATGGGATATTCATGCATAGCCATTATCTACTGTGCATTGGGCGGGGTGGGAAGGTGTGTCTGAATTTGAAATGGAGAAATTCAAATAATATGATGCAATTGTCGTGTAATTCCAAACAACTTTGATCTTTGATACGAGATGAAGTGACACCCATTTGACAAATCATGTGATTGATTGATTATATATTGTTTAACGTCCCGCTTGAGAATCTTTCACTCACACGGATTCGCCACCATTGCCGGTGAAGGGTTGCAAAATTTAGGCCTATGCTCGGCGCTTATGGCCTTTGAGCAGGGAGGGATCTTTAACGTGCCACACCTGCTGTGACACGGGGCCTCGGTTTTTGCGGTCTCATCCGAACGACCTTCCCAAGTAGTCGTCTCTTACGATAAGCAAGGGGTACTGAGGATCAATTCTTACAACCCGGATCCCCACGAGTTTATAATAAAATTGACAATAAAAGAAAGATGTTCAAGCCTTTTCCCGAATTTAAAAATTGGGGAAGGATCGCGGGAAAAAAATTCTATTACTTTTACAACTTTACGTAACACAAATTCAATAAATAGAATCACAAACCACTGTTTGGGCAATCTGATTAACATACAGTTCTGCACTACATAGGGCAGATTTGTATTGTGATTGGAATTTGAATTTGCCGCGGTAACACATGTCAATTTCGATCGGCGAAATAGGAATCTAATTTTAGAACAAAGCACATTACATTCTGGCACGGTGCATCAAGGAGTCTGTCTCTCAATGTCGACATGGCCAAGAAGCTAGAGTCTTTACTGGGCGATCACGTCCTCCGTCAAACGGGGGACACGCTGGAACAGGTGCCCGTTGGGTCACTGTGCGGGGAGGGGCGTGTGGTTGGGCTTTACTTCTCGGCGCATTGGTGCCCCCCGTGTCGGAATTTCACGCCGGTTCTGGTCGATTTGTACAAAAATGTGAAAAAATCTAGCGACAATTTTGAAATTGTGTTTGTGAGTTGGGATAAGGACGAAACCAATTTCAAGGAGTATTTTTCCTCAATGCCGTGGACGGCGGTGCCATTTGATCCAAAGAAAAAGGTGGGACGGATCTATAAAATTGTCTCCATGTGTTATTCATGATATTTTAATATGTTAATGTTTTTATCTTTCACATATTGACAGTTAGGACGAGTTCTTAATAATTCAATATTTAGTGAGTCAGAAATTATATAGCACAATTAGAACTTTATAAAAACAATTCAATTAACTTTTAAAAGCCCAGAAACTAGGCAGCTAGATTTTCTAGATCTGAACAGAAAGATAAAAAAGAACACCCTACAATCTGATAATGATGTTAGGCTTGCACTGCAATGTGTATGTTTCAATAAAGATAAATCTACCTTTAAACCACCACTGAGGAATTCAATCAAATAATAGGATCAACATTCTTGTTGAAATGGAATCCTTTATAACATCTTAAATCTTTGAGCCAATGTTACCTTATGTAAGTTCAGAGCATAAAGCCATTATCATGTTCTAGAGGTTTGTAAAGAATTTAAATTGGTACTTGATTGTAATATCAGAGAAAAAGGGAGAGAAGGGCACCCCTTATCTAGGGGAGATAATTTGAATGTGACTAAATTAAGATTTACCGCTTTTTTTGGGGGACCAAAAATGTTCAGTTTACTACCTGAGTGGAGAATGACCCTTGATCGTAATTGGTATACATGTACACGTTAATTTTTACAGGCAAAACTGACCAAGAAGTTCCGTGTCCAGGGAATCCCTAAGTTAGTATTGATTGACAGTGGGACGGGCAAGGTGATTACATGTGAAGGATATTCCTGTGCAATTAATGACAAGGATGGTCAAGAGTTTCCATGGAGACCAAAAAAGTTCCACCAAGTGATTCAGGGGAGATTACTATGTAGTGACAAAAAGGAAGTGGATGCCTTAGAGTGCTTGAAAGGAAAACTGGTGTGCCTGTACTTCTCTGCGCACTGGGTAAGGACTGTCTGTCTGTCTGACTATCTGGGTAAAGACTGTCAGTTGATGTAGGTTTTGTGTGTCTGATAGACAGTCTGTCTGTTTGGGTAAGGTTTTGTACGTCTGTTAGGCAGTCTGTCTGTTTGGGTAAGGTTTTCTACGTCTGATAGACAGTCTGTCTGTTTGGGTATGGTTTTGTACGTCTGTTAGGCAGTCTGTCTGTTTGGGTAAGGTTTTGTATGTCTGTTAGGCAGTCTGTCTGTTTGGGTATGGTTTTGTACGTCTGTTAGGCAGTCTGTCTGTTTGGGTAAGGTTTTGTATGTCTGTTAGGCAGTCTGTCTGTTTGGGTATGGTTTTGTACGTCTGTTAGGCAGTCTGTCTGTTTGGGTAAGATTTTGTATGTCTGTTAGGCAGTCTGTCTGTTTGGGTAAGGTTTTGTATGTCTGTTAGGCAGTCTGTCTATTGTACGTCTGTTAGGCAGTCTGTCTGTTTGGGTAAGGTTTTGTATGTCTGTTAGGCAGTCTGTCTATTGTACGTCTGTTAGGCAGTCTGTCTGTTTGGGTAAGGTTTTGTATGTCTATTAGGCAGTCTGTCTGTTGCTCTTTATTTTTCTTTTGTAGTCTGTAAGGAATGGATATAAAATATTAATACTGCATAGCATCATGATAAACATTGACTGATCATCTTCAGCTTTATAATGGTGATGGGACCCACTTTTACAAGAGTTATGGCCCTTTGATTTTATTCCTCCTAGATTCTGTAGAGAGTTTTCAGTACTGTACTGTCTGTGGACATCTGTGGAATCATATAAATCTGAGGAGGACAATTTTCATGGACTGTCGACACTTTACAGTTTCTCTGGGATGTAATGTTACAGATATGGTTTCTGTACATTAAAACATTAAGTTATGTATTTGTTGTGTTTTGAAATTTGTGGGATAGGAGTATCAACAAAATACATGAAATTTTTAGCCACCACAAATGTAATGAATCGGAAGTACCTGAAATCAGCTGTGATATCTCATTTCTATATATAGCAAAGACGATGTTCATTTGTCACGTTACATCTGTTCACAAAAAACTTAATGGACCTAAACACCTCTAGAATGAGAAATACATAGAATATAAATAAGATCATATAAAAATGTTATTTGGATATCCTGTGTTGTGGCAGGCATTGGCACATTAAAGAATTCTCACTGCTACAGACCTGAGCGCTACATAGATCTAAATTTGAAGCACTTTACCTGCAAGTGGTGATGTCTCGATATAAGTAAAAATTTAACAGCATTGTTGAACAAATAAATAACCAACCTGCCTTATGTCTTTGCACAGTAGCTGACCTCACAAGTTCCATCTGTTCTACTGAGCAAATGTAAGAATTAGGCAGACATATTTCTCAATATTTACATGTAGCCAATAAATTATAACTTTTGAATGTATTCAACTTGGACATGGGAAAAATATTGCATCTAAGAAACCAAGGACAATTTATATTCATTTCATGGAAAATTTTGGTAATTAAAACCTTCTTTGAGCTGTCCATTGAAGAGTGTTGCATGGTACTCAGGTGACCATTAAAGCCCACGGGCCTCTTTTGTATTGCAAGTAATTATTTTAAAGTTTTCATGAAGTATGTATTTTCCAGTCTCTTGCATCATTATAAAGCCCTGGATCACACAAAGTACTATTAATATCCAGATTTCAAAATATGCAAATGTTTCCAACAAATTTGTTTTATTAATATTTTTGGTACACAATGTGAAGGAAACCTATGCACATGTCTGGGAATACAATACACAGCTTCTCAGCATGAGAACCATCTAAAACAGTTGTAAATGGGTCGTAAATGGATTCAAGTTTTTGTGATTTATGCTAGGTTTGATAAGTTTTGACACAAGATATTTAAGTTGACCTACTTTTAAAGCACTGGAGCTCAAGTTTCAATTACAGAAACAGTACAAAAGATTTTAGTGGTTTAGTTGAATGTGCATGCATGTTTGCATTTGTCATCCTGGACAATTTTGGAGGATATTAATTGGTTTTCATGCAGCACTTTGAAGACCATATTTCATCACATATTATGCTGTTGTATCATTTAAACCTCATGGGATAATCTTTCTGTTATGTCATCTGTAAGTTAAGGAGGCTTATACTACATCATCATAATGGCTGACTTCCTTTTAAAATATGAATGAAAATATAATTAGCAGCAATATTTGTCTATTCCTTTAAAATTTGATTGCCTAGCCTGGTAGGTCCGTTGGTTAACGTGTCACCTGCTGATCTGACTGTAGATCGTGGGTTCAAGTTCAGCGGGGGTTTTAAATTTTTTTTTTTGCTGATTACTTTCTACCACAACTCTATTTTTTGACTAAATAAAGTAAATTTTAAAACTTTTTCTATTTCAAAGAATATTTTTGTACATATGTCCCACTTTTCATCCATATCAGATTTCTCTAGTGATCTATTCCTCCTTAAGTTCTCATTGGAATGATGTGTGACCACTCCTCTGTTCCTGGACTTCTAAATAGTTGGACCTCTGACCTGTATTTCACAATTGGTCACTAGTTGTTTATTTGTTCATTTATGTCCCATTAAAAATCTTTCACCTATATAAGAACATGACCAGCAGTGACCTCTGCATGGCACTAAGGCTTGTAGCAGAGGAGGTTCTCTGTAGTGGGGACCTCAGATTTTGAGGTCCCATTGTCATGTGATTATCCCCGTCCAGTGTTGAACACTTGGTGAAATGTTACTATCTATTTGAAATGTCTGAGTTTTGACATGGCCGCTGGAGGTCTGCTGTGATTGAAACACCGTAACCATTAGGATACCAAAATTGCTTATTTAGGTTTTTAAAATTTTGTAATTTTGGTGATAACAATGACAGGTATAATTTTTTTTTACACATTATACAATACAGAACATGGGTATACAATACAAAATGTAAATCTATTACATAATACAAAACATGTATCAAATATATTTATATAAATGTATGCAAGTATGTTTGTATACAGTATATGCAATACAGAAAAAAAAAATGCTCAATACGAAACAGAGATATGCAATACAAACTATAGGTATTTGGTGCAAAACAGACACTCTACGAAACATAAGTATACAATACAAAACATAAGTATACAATACAAAACATAAGTATACAATACAAAACATAAGTATACAATACAAAACATAAGTATACAATACAAAACATAAGTATACAATACAAAACATAAGTATACAATACAAAACATAAGTATACAATACAAAACATAAGTATACAATACAAAACAGAGATGTACAAGACATAGATGCCTTGTATACAATACAACTATACAAAACATGTGTATACAATGCAAAACATAGACATATAATAAGATCATACATGCTATACTATACAAAACACAAATTCACCAGTACAATACAACAAAATGATACATATGCAGAAGAACGGCATTTTATGATAGATGGAAAACCTGTTTCAGATGATGGACATGTGCATTCTGCCATGTTTACTGACTTGCTGGCATTTAATAAAATTAACATAAAAATAACAACTGTTTGCAAACATTCCCTGAAGAAATAGCTGGTGCTGTGGCAATTGTTGAGAGTCAGCCAGTGCTTAATCATCTCAGTGCTTTGTAAATCAATTACCAAATGCTCAGATACATGGTTTATGCTCAATGAAAATGTTTCAATTTTTCTGTCTAGTTTTAGCTACCATGTTGAATATGTATTTTGAAGAGTGTAATCTTGTACACATCAGTGTGTCTTTACAGAGTTATTCCCCCTCTTAGGACTCTCAAGTTTATTGTGGAGAAATTCAGCTCCATGTTATGATGTATATTATTTTACTAATCAGTTAAGGTGGCACACCTCACCTTGAAAGAGTCTCAGATCAGCATGAAATGATTTAATTATGGTATGATAATGTGTATGTAATATTGATTGATTGATTGTATATTGTTTCACATCCCACCTGGGAATTTTTCACTCATATGGAGATGTCACCATTGCTGGTGAAGGGCTGCAAAATGTAGGCCTATGCTCGGTGCTTAAGGTCTTTGAGTAGGGAGGGATCTTTATCATGCCACACCTACTGTGACATGGGGCCTTGGTTTTTGCAGTCTCATCCGAAGGACCGCCCCATTTAGTTGCCTCTTATGACAAGCACTTCTATTCTAACCTGGGTCTGTAATAAGTGCATATCTCAAAAAGGCAGAAAATATGCAGTTTTGGATTAAAAAACAAACATGAAGTTCAAAAATTTATTTCAATAGATATCTGGCAGATTTGAATCTGCAGGTCAGTAACCCAATACTTTATCCACTGAGCATAAATGATAGACAGGCAAATCAATCAATACAAATAATTTCACAAAACATTTAAGTCACTATCACATGACATACTGTATCATAAAAAGTAGAAGTCTTGGTGTAATGAGCTGCCTTAACAATCATTAATTGATCAATTTAGCAATGTAATCACTATCATACATACAGTAATTACTGTCATGTTCTGTCTGAGAATCATTCTCTATGTCTCTCTTTCTCTCTTTCTGACAGCCAATTTGTCACATCCTGTGGGGATTGATCATTACAAGGGGAGGAGACTCATTGACAATAACATTATTCCCTATCAATCCTAGATTACTTCACACTGTGCCCCTGTCTTGAGTAATTCTCTGGTAATGAGACAACACAAACACAGACTGAGCACACAGTCCTTACAAAGCATGCAAAGTAGAACCACATGCTGCAAATGAACTCAGGCTTACTGACATACCAAGCATTGCTGATAGAGCTGTCTATGTCCCATTACCAGTGTTAACCTGTCTCTCTGGAACATGTATATTGTTTTGGATAGCTTGTATTAAGATCAGTAGTGTGCACAAAGCAAGAATAATTAGGTGTTTCTGTTGATTGGTCATCATTAACAAAAAAATGCAGAAATATAAGTCAGATATTGCTTGTATGTGTATTTACACAGGGCTGTCACATATTGGTGCAGGGACTGGGTCTTTTATAATCATGTATTGATGCGTTTCCTGTCTATTACAACCAAATAAAGTTTGAAATATAAGAATAATAACAGAAAACTATTTTAACATATTTAATCAGTTCTTGACTCGGACTGTTTATCAATTTTTTCCCTACCAGTTTACATTGTACAATATATTTTCAATTTATAAATTTTGCTCATAAATTTGGGAAAATGGGTGATTATTTTTGTCATTGAGAATACTATTTGGTCTAGCATTGAGGGGTGGGGGTGGGGGTGGCCCTGTTACTTGTATTTACATTTTTTTGAATGTCGATGTGTTCCAGTCAAGTCATGTCATTTCATTTATGAAGATATCAATACATTGTGAAGTAATGGTGACATCAGCAAATGTTAATTGAATATTTAGAGTCTCGTATGTCAGCTTGTACAGTAACTGGTTGTACATTTAGATTATATGGACACAATTCGGATAATTGATATTGCTATATATGTAAATAATTAGTTTAAATTTAATTAGTTTCTACGATGTTTTATTGTGATGAAAAATCTAAATTTTATTTAGCATTGTAAGTGGTAATTCAGTCCATTGTTCTTATGTCATTATAGTGAATATAAATGGAAATGTGTGGGAAACATCCCTCCAAGTCACCCCACCCACCCACTGTAAAAAGAAGATGGTATAGTTTTTTGAGTATGCACTGATGAAATGATAAAGTAATAAGATTATTCAACCTATAAATGTGAGCAGAACTTGTGCTGCCAACTCTGTGTGTGTGTGGAAACATCTGTTGTATGAATGGTTGCGTCAGGGTTAGAGTGAGCCGACTTTGAAGTTTGTACAAGATCTTTATCTGTATATACTATCAGTGGCTTCAATGAGTTATCGTGTCATCAACTGAGAATAAATGTTGACTGCTGAATTCTGTAATATTGTAACATCTGATCAGTCATCTGGTGATCAGTCAATGAAGGAGTATGTTCTTTACATGGAACAGCTGAGCTCCGACTGTCCATCGGATAGTAAACAGATTCTGGAGACAGAAATGTTACATACTCCATGAACATGTTACTATTCCTCACACTTAAACTTCTTTGGCGTCAATGTGTGCTTTGTTTGAACATCTTATGGTAATAGTCATTACAGCTGTCAGAATGAAAGTACAGCTCTTTGGTGTCATGTTATGCAGAGTGCTTCAAGCCTTTCTGAACTTAACTGTATACTGTCTATAATTAAGAAGCAGCTAATTTCCTGTAAGTGGAAGTAATTTTAATTTTCTTAATCAGGTCTCAAATCCTTTGTAACACAAAGGGAGAAAATACAATGGACCAGACTTGGAACCCAGCTGGTCCCTTGAATCTCTAGTCAGGTACTCTACCAATTGAGCTGTCTGGTCATCGACAATCAAACCCATCTGACCACCACATTCCTCCCTCCTTAAACATCTTCACACCTTCAAAACATAGACACAGGATCTTTATCCCTAGGCAAACATTTTCAACTGTCAGTTTCAGTGCCTGGTCTACAGCACCAAATGTAGCAGAAAGTGAGAAAATGCAACAAGCTAGTTCAGGATTCATACTGAGGTCCCCATAATCTCTGGTCAGGTGGTCAACCAAATAAGCCACTGGCGATCGAACCCATGAGACTGTCATACATTTAAGACCATGCATGGTGATTCTTTTCATGTACCTATCTAATTGTTTTGCCATATACATGTAAATCTTCATTCAAAATATATGAACATTACATACAATTGATTAGGAAAAATACCCTTCAGCTTAATTAGGTCAGATTTATAAGGGTGTTATATAATTGATTGTGATGTGATATTTTGAGTTTAGTGAGTCCTGCAGTATAATTGATTGTAATGTGATATTTTGAGTTTAGTGAGTCCTGCAGTATAACTGATTGTGATATATTTTGAGTTTAGCGAGTCTAACTGATTGTGATGTGACATTCTGATCTAGTGAGTTTTTTAGTGATCATGATTTAATGTTTTCAGTTTAGCGAGTCCCGCAGTATAACTGATTGTGATTTGACATTCTGATCTAGTGAGATTTTTAGTGATCATGATTTAATGTTTTCAGTTTAGCGAGTCCCGCAGTATAACTGATTGTGATTTGACATTCAGATCTAGTGAGTTTTTTAGTGATCATGAATTAATGTTTTGAGTCTAGCAAGTCTTTAATTGTAATTGATCATGTTCTGTCTTTTTGAATCTGTTGATGTAATTGACTGTGAGTTTACAGTTTGAGTCTGTTGATGTAATTGACTGTGAGTTTACAGTTTGAATCTTATGATGTAATTGACCATGAGTTTACAGTTTGAGTCTGTTGAACCTCTCATTTGAATGTGTTTTAACATTTTGAGCCTGCCGAGTTTCTTGTTATAATGGATTGTACGTTGACATTTTAAATCTGATAGGTTTCTCAGTGTATTTGATAGTAATTTGAATCACGAGTTTGTCCCTCATCTATTTTCAGTGTCCCCCATGCCGTGCCTTCACCCCCAACCTTGTGAAACTCTACCAGAAGTTACAACAGGAGAAAAAGAATGTGGAGATTGTATTTGTGTCATCTGACCGCTCAGAGGAATCATTTGACCAGTACTTCAGCACAATGCCGTGGTTTGCTGTTCCGTTTGGAGATTCTAGAGTTGACAACATGAAGAGTCTGTTTGCTGTGGATGGTATTTACACAATATATTAATGTTTTATTAATGCATCGTGAGGATGTCACAGTTGTCAAGTTTCTTATTTGCATGTAAATGCCATTGATTATGGTAAACGAGGAAATGATGGCATTAAAGAAGGAATTTTACTTGATGGAAGATAGAGATACTGGTGTCAATATTGACTCTGTCTATCAGTGTCTGTGTATATGTATCAAGAACACAGGTGACAGTTCTCAATATTTGTGAAAGTTCATGTACAATTCACTTGTATTCCATCTGGGGGAGGGGGGGGGGGGGGGGTATATTACCATGTCTGTTTTAGAGTTAGCTTATTTTGATATATGTTGTAGTTCCAAGTTGTCATTAGTAAACCTGTAACATCAGCTTTTATGTTTTATAATAAGTTTTATAAATGTAGAAAAGAAGTAGAGAAAAATCTTTGGAACAGTTTGGTATCAAACCCAGGACTTTTGTATGACTAGTAAGGTGATCTAACCACAGAACTACCCAGATTGACATACAAAGTATGGTAAATTTACTACAATATAAAATTTACACCTATCTCGGAAATCAGACAAGAACTCTTCGTATGGAGGAGATGAAAAAATAAACTTGAAAATGTCATGTATGTCTCCAAGCTAAAATGAATTCTTTTATTAGGCTTTTAATTTGTCTTTCTATAGGTATACCTATGCTGGTTGTGCTGGATGAGGAAGGAGAAATCATTACGTTGAATGGACGGGGAGCAGTCATGATGGATGAAGAGGGACTAGTGAGTATTAGTTTAAAGTCTTTGACAGTTGTCTCGTATACACTAACATCACTAGTAACACAGCATTGTTCAGACTTTAAGAGCAGCATTGATGCAAAAATAAAATTGGAACTACTATCTTGTGAAATTTATCACTTTGTCTGGTGAGCTAAGTAGACTAAGATCTTAAGCTGGCAATCTGTAGATTGTTTGTTTGTGGCCCAAAGAAGGATATATTGCTTTGCTCATATCAGATGGTTGAACCCACATCTTGTGCTATAGATAACTGGAGAATGCTAAACCTCACAGAATTCATGCTTGGTAAGCTGACATAGCAAACCTCCAGAATCAGCAGAAAACAGTTCATTGTAATTGAACTTCATTATATTCAATAAAACTTTCATTATTTTTCTCTCATTGGGGAATAAATATTACTTTGCAAAAAGCATGTTTATTATTAGTGTATTTTACTGTATACAACAAAATGAACACCATCCCAATTGCTCATAAAATCAATGTGTCAAAGGTCAAGGTTACTGCCATGCTAGATATATTTTATGGATATAATTGATTTTGTGTAATGGATATGTGGAAAACACTTAACCTCTTATATTTCATACTTGGTAAGTTGATAGACATGAATGTACAGATAATCCATATTGCTCTGCAGATCAGTATGTCAAATGTCAAGGTCATTGCTTGAGTTTCCAATGCCTTGCTTTTGTTGTTTGACCTATTTTGTGTAATTAGTCTGGTCCAGATTTTGAAAAAAGAGGCTAGAAATGGGTTCTAACGGCAAATTATTATTATTTGGTCCAACATAACTTTTTAACCTAATTTGCGTATGCTGAATCCGAAAAAATATGTTGAACTTCATGAAAATGGCGTTAAATAGGTCAAAATGGCGATTCAAAATGGCGGTGTTGAAATTTGCAAAATTATCTATATGGCTTTATTTTAAAAAAGTTTATTGCAAATTAAAGCAATTTAAAGGCTTGTACTAAACTTATATGTGTCTGCAAAATAGAATAAATTGTTCAATGTTCGTTAAACAATTAAAATTGTGAAAAAAAACGATTAGATCCCAATTAACTCATTTTTTCGCAACCGCATATTGACGCACAGTATATATATGCATTTTGATATGATATTTAATGCTTATTTCCTTCTAATTGTGCAAATTATTCAGTTAACGTATTGCATACTTTATGATATAAATGCACTTGAAATTCAACACAGTGTTCAATGGTTTTCACAATAGCGCGACCGACACAATCGAGGATCGAATTAACAAATGATTCTGACATAAGGTATAAAACTGATGGCCGAGGTTATAGGCTTGTCATATCTCACCACTCATTGATTAGAAATCATGACTGAACGATCACTTAAGCGAAGTTATCAAATAGATACAGATTTGTGTGTTATATGTCAGGAAAAAAAGACAGACACGTTAGAATTAAAAAGCAAAAAGTCTATCGAAACGTTGACCGAGAGGGCATCTCGTCGTAAGAAAGTTAAAGATGCCAGGAACTATGATGCCATTGACAGAATAGAAAAATTAAGTCCGAATGATAGAGTTCTATGTCATAGGAAATGCTATAGTGCATTTACTCACCCCAGACCAATTCTGTTAATGGAAAGAAAAGCATGTTTGCTTACAAACACATCTGATACAATCAACGTCGATACAGAGGATGATGTACCGTCTACGTCATCTTGCTCACACCCTTCTGCAGCAGCATCCCGAACTTTGCGAAATGCATCTACACCAATAGATTGGGAGTTATGCATATTTTGTCAACAACAAATTAAACAGAAGCTATTCAACATTACAACATTTTCTGTTAGCGACATGGTTCTTAAAAATGCAAAGTATGACAACATACTTCGTGTTAAGTTAGGAAACGTTAGCGATTTGATAGCTGCAGAGGGTAAGTACCATCTAAAATGCATGAATGCTTTTAAGTATGATACACAAAAAACAGAAAAGGAGTCAAAATGTGAAGATCTGGCCATGATATTTCTTGTTCGAGAACTGGAGTACGCAGCCAGCAAGTGCCAAATCTTACAGCTCTCTGATACATGGAACAGGTACTCCAAGTTGGTAGAAGAGGTAGGATCTGAAATGCCACAGTCTTTTATCACTCGTAGATCAACGTTTAAAGAAAATCTGCAAGCCAAGGTGCAGAATATCTTCCAGTTTCTTCGTCCCCTCGATAGAGCAGTATCTGAACGCGAAACTCTTTTAGTGCCCCATATTCTTTCTAAATCTCATTTTGGAGATATGTTTCATGATGACCAAGATACCATGGATGACGAATTACTCACTATGCCATGTTATAAACCTCCACACAACTCATTTCATGAACTGGTACATGTTGCACTAAGATTAAGATCAGACCTGCAAGATAGACCTGGTCACATGGGTTTGAATGTTTGTGAGGCTGATGCCGTAAGTTGTGTCCCAGATAGTATCCTCATGTTTCTGAATCTTCTTTATGGCGGACAAGAGGTCTTTGATTGTACTGATGGCAATGACAATCCAGATTGCAGCAGACAGAAGAAAATAGTGAGCGTAGCTCAGGATATTGTGTATGGGGTAAGTAATGGAAAAAAGTGGACTCCAAAGCATATTGGCCTTGCATGCACCTTGCATCAAATGACAAGGTCAAAACAGCTGTTAAACTTGTTTAATAGTGCTGGTCACACCCTGAGTTATAAAGATGTTCTGCGTGTTGACACTGGGCTTGCAGAGGAAAGCCTTCAGTCTATGGACGAAAGGACTGGACATTTCCTTCCCTCGAATTTAAAGCCAAGCGTTTTCACACACTTTACAGCTGACAATATTGATATTAGTGATTCAACACTGGATGGCAAGGAAACATTCCATGCAACGCAGATAGCATGTTGGCAACGAGGGTCGGGAAATGACATTAACCTTCAGCACATAAGTCCATCTTCAAATGAGACATTGAAGGTACCTCCTCAGATGGACAGTATTGTCATTTCCCCAATAGTAGAAGGAAAATCACAACCTCACTATCCCAGACCAGTTACGTTAGATATCTTCCAACCTTCTGACTCAGAGAATCAATTGTCCTCTCAAGAGTTTGCTAATGAATTGGCGTTTCATTTGCACAGACATAAGCAGAAAGTCCCAGCTAGTTGGTCAGGACATAATCAGTCTGTCAGTAGTAAAAACCCGGATCTCACACTTGTTGGTTACATGCCTATTGTACAAGCACCTGCTCATGAAATGGATACACTTAACACAGTTGTCCAGAAATGCATGCACATATCTGAGCATCTTGGTCAACGTCATACAGTTATCACAGTTGATCAAGCTTTGTACTTTAAGTTGATGGATTTAAAATGGTCAGTTCCTGAGTATAGAGACAGGCTTGTTCCAAGAATGGGTGGCTTACATATAGCTATGAATTTCATGAAATGTATAGGAGATCATATGAGAGGTTCTGGTTTGCATGAACTGTGGATGGAATGCGAGTTATTAGGACCTGTGGCTGCTGAAAATGTATTAGGTGGAAAGCACTACAGTCGTGGCATGAGAGCCCATAAAATTACTGCTCAAGCAATCTGGAAGATTTTACTGCCAGACTTTGTGTTATTTGTATCTACCAAAAATGTTGATCATTCGCAAACATTGAATGGCATCATGACTGAACAGCAAGACATACTTTCTAGCATTGACCAACTGCAAAATCCTGTTTTCAAAGAGTATTTTTCAAGTTTCAGACAGGAAATTGACAACCCAAATGTCCTGTTTTGGTGGTCATATTTGGACATGGTTTCTATCCTTTTAATGTTTACAAAGTCAGAAAGAGATGGGCTTTGGGATTTATATTTGAAGTCTTTCCGTTCAATGCTCCCATGGTTCTTCCGATATGACCATACAAATTATGCTAGGTGGGGTAGTGTGTATCTTGCTGATTGCCACCAATTGCCTATTGAAGTACTATCAGAGTTTCAGGATGGAAATTTTGTCGTCAAGAGAAGTGCTGGAACTTTCAATCAAGTTGACCCAGACCAAAGTCAAGAATGGCTAAACGCCACGGGTAAGAAAGGTGGTGGAATTGTAGGAATTACTAGCACTCCATCTGCTCTCAGTAGGTGGTCCCTTTCCTACAATCTGAGATCTCATATAAGTCTTCTTACAAAGGTGATGTACGATGTGAATCCAGATGACATTCTCACACACAAGGACGCATCAAAGAGTCGACAAGTTACTGATGCAGTGTATGAGGATTCGCTCGTTGATGCAATGAAAAGGTTTAGAGTATTTGACCTTTTGTACGAAAGAGATCAACTGATCAATATAGTTACAAAAGACAAAGCTACAGATATGATCAAGGAGTCCTTACTTTCTGCAGCAAATTTGGGACAGATATCATTAGAGAATTTCGTAAAAGATCGTCTGATACCAAACATAGAAACAAGTAGTTTACAAGTTCCTTTGAGAAGTGTTCTGAAAAAAAGCTGCTCATTAACATTTGACTCCTTATACAAGGTACAAGTTGTACCAAAAGCTGTGGAAAAGAAAAAAATTCTAAAGGCAGATCGGAACATACTGCAGAGACTTGTCATTGCATATAAGGCCGGACGAGAGGTTGATTTAGAGCAGATTTTGAAACACGAGCTCCTTCCTGTGCCGATATCTATAGCGGATACCAGCGGTGCACTAAAGTCTGGAAACAAATCTGTTGTTTTAGAAGACATACTTCAAGATGTTGATGTAAGGGCGCGAGTCGAAAATGTAGGCGAATCACCAGCTTTGATCATAGATGGCCAGGCTTTAGTTCAGAGCATGAAAACACATGGCATGAAAACATTTGGAGACTTTGCAGATGAGTTTGTTTCCACTGTGGTGAGAAAAGGGGCCATGTATTCAAGAGTTGATGTTCTGTTCGACCGTTACAGGGAACAATCTATAAAATCGGGCACTCGTTCTCGTAGGGCAAAAGGGCAGCAGCCAGTTAGAAGGGTTATTGAAAATAAGGATGTGCCACTCCCGAATAACTTTTCAGCTTTTTTGTCTTTGAATGACAACAAGAAAGACCTAGCTGCCTTTTTATCTGAGCAGATAATTCTTCATGCACCCACAGAGAAAACTGTTGTTACTGCTGGTGGGTTTCTCGATGAGAATAGCGTTAAATACAATGACGAATTCCTCGATATATCTGCCCTACATGCGTCACATGAAGAGGCAGATACTAGAATAGTTCTTCATGCCATACATTGTGCGAAAGAATCCACTTGCAGTTCAGTTGTTGTACTAGCATCTGATACTGATGTTTTACTGCTACTTGTATCTTTCTTTTCAGAAATAAATATACAGTTGTGGATGGTTGCTGGAACATCTGCAAAGCCCAAGAACATTCCTATTCATGCTGTTGTAGAGAAAACCTTTACCTCTCCAGAAATGTGCAAGAATCTGTTAGCATTCCATGCTCTGACTGGATGTGACACAACTTCTTTTTTCTTTGGGATATCCAAAAAAACTGGATTTAAGGTTTACAAAGACAATGTTGGGCTTCTTGGGGGTTTTGGAGAGGGCAATTTAACTGAACAGAAAATAGTCGACTGTGAAAAGTTCGTATGCAAGCTGTATAACCAGGGCACAGTGTCGTCAACTGACTCGGTTAGGAACATTTTATTCGGAAAATCCAAGAGCCCCGAAAACATGCCCCCCACTAGCGATGCCTTGCATCTGCACATTAAACGTGCACATTATCAAGCGCTGGTATGGAGACAAGCAAATATAAGTAACCCCACATTACCATCTCCAACTGAGATGGGATGGAAGTTGAATGAAGGTATTCTAGTGCCTATTCTGATGACTTTAGACCCAATTCCAGAATCTTGTTTAGACTTGATTGCATGTAGTTGCACAACAGGTTGTAAAACATTGAGGTGTGGGTGCAAGCGTAACAATTTGCTGTGCATGGACCTTTGTAAGTGCAAAGTCACAAGCAAAGAACAATGTAGGGACAGTATACGTTGAATTTTGAGGAAAAACAGAGAAAATTCGGGTTTTCTTTCGTGCAATGGCTTTTTTAGGGTCGCATGCTTATTTCTATCTTTTTCTCGATGCTATCGTATTTTGTAATCATAGTTTTTACATTTTTTTTTCTACATGCGCGTTTCAAAACGATTTGAAAAAAATTACTGTCCGCCATTTTGAATCGCCATTTTGACCTATTTAACGCCATTTTCATGAAGTTCAACATATTTTTTCAGATTCAGCATACTCAAATTAGGTTAAAAAGTTATGTTGAACCAAATAATAATAATTTGCCGTTAGAAGTTCTTTTTAGCTGAAATCGGACCAGACTAAATAATGAACAATCTGTACAACACTAGGCAACAACATATATTATTTGGAAAAGACAACCACCCAGATATGGGTGTCCAATGTTTGTATATTGTGATTTGTGGAAGGGAGCATATATATTTTACAAACATCTCTTGTGTTTGTATGGTTTTATATTAAAATTGCTGAATTTTACATAAAACAAATGACACATATTGTACATTTTATATTTGTGATGATTCTGATCAGTATGTGGCACCTCCTACACATCCCAGGCATTGTCAACTATCAAATGACACATATTGTACATTTTATATTTGTGATGATTCTGATCAGTATGTGGCACCTCCTACACATCCCAGGCATACACTATCAAGGATGAGAAGTGAAAGGGAATTTGACTCTTTTGCTCTCAACTGGGCCAACTCTAAGCTGTTGTCATTATTAAAAGGAAATTGTTGCCTTTAAACGGGTTTGAAAATTAAATAGGCCATGTTAAATGAAAATGTTGCAGGAATGATCGTACTAGGGAAGTTGCAGTATTGGAACTGCTGATGATGTTGATGACTGATATGTCCATCCTGAATAATTAATATGGCACAGCAAAGTGCCACTGTACTACAGATGCTCATAGAAACCCATTGTATATTTGTCTTTTCCACAGATAAAACCCTATTTGTTCTGTCTCTCGAGAAGATAAGATACAGTGTCATGTATTGATTGAGTTGAATTCTAATCACAATGGAGATGGGAGATGCTACTGGCTAATCCTTTGTGTTTAATGCTTCCTTAGTGCATGTGCAGCTTTGCCAGATTGATATCTAGCAGTCACATTGAAGTAGTGGGACATTCACCTGTAAAATGGGACATTTTTTAAATATTTACTTTTATACATCAACAATGTCTAGATGATGTCATAGAATTGCAAGAAATATGAGTCTTCACAAACCCGACACAATCTTAATCATAATTCATTTGCACAAGGTCAAGTTCCCAGAGAGAATTGTTATTTTGGTTCATCTGCAGGATAGTTATTGGTAATCACTAGTAATTGCTCTGGTTATTCGGTTCATCTAACCTCTTATTAATTAATATATTCACTAGTAATTACTCTGGTTATTCGGTTCATTTAACCTCTTATTAATTAACTATATTCACTAGTAATTGCTCTGGTTATTTGGTTCATCTAACCTCTTATTAATTAACTATATTCACTAGTAATTGCTCTGGTTATTTGGTTCATTTAACCTCTTATTAATTAACTATATTCACTAGTAATTACTCTGGTTATTCGGTTCATTTAACCTCTTATTAATTAACTATATTCACTAGTAATTACTCTGGTTATTCGGTTCATTTAACCTCTTATTAATTAACTATATTCACTAGTAATTACTCTGGTTATTCGGTTCATCTAACCTCTTATTAATTAACTATATTCACTAGTAATTACTCTGGTTATTCGGTTCATCTAACCTCTTATTAATTAACTATATTCACTAGTAATTACTCTGGTTATTTGGTTCATTTAACCTCTTATTAATTAACTATATTCACTAGTAATTGCTCTGGTTTATTGGTTTATTAAACCAATTTCGAATTAATTACTCTAGTTAGTCCATTCATCTAACCTCTCTTTAAGTAATTACTTTGGTTAGTTGGTTCATTTGACTAAACATTAATAATTACTCTGGTTTTTAGATTCATCTAACAAAAGATCACACAATTCTTAAATGTAATCAAACACTAGTAATGCTTTACAATAGGCCTAACAAAAATGTTAGCCAGAGACAAACCTTTGATTCAATGAATAAGCATTTATTTTGATTTTATTTAGATAAGAGTGGTGCTTTGCATGTACCATGGTGACAGAGTAGATGGGTTTGACACATGATATTGCTAAGGCAAATGCACTATAGGTCAAAACTCAGATTATTATTTTGACATTTTGCAATGTACATATACAATCAATTTCATGCAAAAACACCATTGTAAGGTTTAAATGTTGGCTGCATGTCTTAAAAATAACAGGCATTGGCAGATCATGTTTACATTTGTTCAATAATATCACGGTCACTGAAACTTTATTTTATCAAGCATTTTAGAAATGACTTGGAATAATGCATGTACATATTTTATTTTTGATACATGTATATCGTAAAATGCAGCTGTTTCAGGATATCTTATGGATTAGATAATCAATTTAATTCACGTTTTATATGATTTATGTCTTCATTCACAAAAGTTTCTGATTTGTTAAAAGAGGCCAGGGGAATACATGAATACATATATGGTATCCAAAAGAGACCTGGTTACATGTTATAGTAAACCTGATTACATGTTACAGTAAACCTTGTTACATGTTTGCAAGATTATGCTAACATAAAGCTGTCTTCTGCTTAAAAGTTTTATTCAAATACTTCAGAATACTTCAATAACAAAAGATTGTAGATTTTGATATGATTTCCCAAGATGTTTATGACAGATTTGCATGACTGCATGAGAGTTCTTTAAATCTTAAAAGAATATGGTTTTCAAATATACATTTTTTTCCCAAATATATTTAGGGTAAGGCTGCTCTATTTTTTAGCTTACCAGAGCTGAGTGCTCAAGTGAGCTATTCTGATCACCGTTTGTCTGTTGCCTGTCCCCCTATCTGTAAACTTTTCACATTTTCATCTTCTTCAGAACCACTTGGCCAATTTCAGTTGAACTTGGTACAAATCAACCTTGGGTGAAGGGGATTCAAATTTGTTCAAATGAAGAATCTTGTTCCCTTCAAAGGGAAAATACATGTAATCATGAAAATACAAAAATAGGGTCATTTAAAAATTGTCTCAAGAAAAGAAAGCATTCTAATATAGTGAAGATTCAAGTTTGTTAAAATCATGACCCTTCAGGGGTAGGATGGGTCCACAAAAAGGGATAAAAATTTACATGAAATTATATAGGAAGAATTTTCTCAAGAACTACTGGGCCAGAAAAGTTCAAATTTACTTGAAAGCTTCCTGGCATAGTGCAGATTCAAAATTGTTAAAATCATGACCCCTGGGGTTAGGGTGGGGTCACTTTGGAATCAAAGTTTTATATATGAATATATATGGAAATTTTTTTAAAAATCTTCTTAATAACCACTGGGCCAGGAAAGATTAAATTTACATGAAAGCTCATATACTTGGTGCAAATTTACGTTTGTTAATATCATGACCCCTGTGGTTAAGGTGGGACCACAATAGGGGATCAGATTTGTACAGGCAAGTATCACTAAGCCAGAAAAGGGATATTTTACATGAAAGCTTCCTGATATTGAGTGGATCAAAGTTTGTGCAATTCATGGTATGCATGGGTAAGTAGAGTGGGGCTACAGTAGGGGAACAAAGTATCATGCAGGTATATAGCAGACAAATCTTAAAAATATATCTCTTGAACTGTTTAAGCTAAAGCTTTCATACTTTGTATATATTTGTATATACATACTTTGTGGAAAGACCTTTCATGACCTTGACATGGAAGTTTGACCAACTTTTAATAAATATCTGACCTATACAATATGTCTTGAACTATTTGATGTAGATCTTATATATTTTGTATATATATATATATTTCTGATGGTAGGACCTTTCATTTCATATTTTGACCTTTGACCTTGAGCACAGAGTTTGACTTACTTTTAAGAAAACATAACCTGTTAAAGATATCCTGAATTATTTCAAAGTAGGGCTTTCATATTTGGTATAAAGGTTCTTTATGGCAAGACTTTATCATTTTGTGAAGTTTGATTTTGTGACCATGATCTCAGAGTAGTCTAATTTTTAAAGCTCTGGTCTACTCAATATCTCCTGAACTATTTAAGGTAAACCTTTTATATTTTGTATATATATATATTTCATGGCAAGACCTTTTATTTCATGTTATGACCTTGTGACCTTAAGATTTGACCTACTTTTAAGAAATATAACCTGTTAAATATCTTTGGATCTAGTCAAGGTAGGGATTTCATATTTATTATATAGATTCTTTATGACACAAATGCATTTGATTTTGTGACCTTGACCTACTTTCTTTTATGTATAGATTCTCTATGGCAAGACCTTGACATACCTCGGTGTGTGATCTTGTGACCAGACCTCAAAGTTTGATTTACCTTTAATAAAATTCAGACCTATCCATTATCTCCTGAACGGTTTAAGATTGAGCTTTTATATTTTGTTTATATATTTCTTATAGCAAGTTCTTTCCTTTATCTATGATCTTAATTTGATCCAGAACAGTAAGATTTTGGTAGTCATATTAGTGTTGAGGCATCGCTGTGTTATACAAATTAATTTTCAAATACAATATATGTTGTTTTTGTTTTGGGCTAGGTTGGGGCCACAATATGGGGTCAAAAAATTTCTTTTAGAAATAAAGATTGGTTAAAAAAAAATATCTTTTAAAAATCACAACAGCTGAACAATGGCAGGGCCAAGGTGACTCTGTGGTGGATGTGGGCCTTTTGTAATTGATTTTTTTTTTTAACTAATCAAAGGTTTCTCTTTCATACATCAAGTTTTGAGTTAAATCTTTAATGGAGAGAATTGGTTTCATTATCATAGAAATATATCTGTTGTTACCAGAATTAATCCTGTTTTGGTTATAATAGTTTTTTTTATAACTCTATTCTCTAGCTCCTGGGACCAATTTAAATAGCAGTAACACAGAAATGATTCTATATTCAAATTCACAATGCAGTATGTGTTGAATTTCTCAGTCCTCAAGATTATCAGAAAACCCTGGAGGTCTTTAATGATAAATGCCAGTGTTAATTGTCCAAATTACCCTATATGCACTCTGTGTGTTATCAAGGAAATACTTTCAACATGATACTCTTAGCAGTGAAAAATGATGGTTTGTTTATCATTTTTGTAGCTTATCTCTAATGATAGGTGTGAACAGAGTGAAACCTTAGCATTAAGAGGACAATGATTATACATCCTGATGTGCATTATAGAAACACTGATGTCTGTCAGATTCATCATGAATGATAACAGAGATCTTGCATGTGGAAGAAACACGTATTGGAGATTGATTTTGACACATCACTTAAAAGTTTTGAAGATTCCCGTCTGCGTCTGAATTATGAATAGCTAAACTTACATTGATCGTTATGCCATAAAACATACCATGAAGAGTTTTTTTTTCTCCTGCAGCAATCTGCGTAGAACTTTAAACAAAAAATTTTTTTTAAAGTCATTGTGTGTGGCTTCTTACATTGTTATTTTAAGAAAGTTCACCAGGATTCACTCAGATTCAGACAAAATGGGTTTAAATTATGGATTGCCTTTTTTGCGAACCTTATTATTTATGGGGAAGATTGGGTTTGTTTGTGATGCCGTGTTTTGTAATGATACTAGGTGATTCAGAATAAAGTATTGACTTTGATAAAATGCAGCGAAGTCAGTTACCATTTTTACTATATTTAATATAGCCTAGTCTGACCTCTCAAAAACATGAGCATTTACGTGAAATCTTCGATCTGAAATATATTTATTTTAGTCTTTAATTCTGGTATTACAGAACCAGCTGATCATGATCGTTTGTAAATTGATACTTTTTATTTGTTTAAACCACAAAAAAAAACCCACGGTTTTAAATGCTTTTATTTAACTTCAAATACAATGACCAATTTTGTAAACAAAATTGAATTTTGAGTGTCATTGACACATCTTTGAAAAATACAGTATATTATATGCTGTTGTAATATGAATTCTTTTTTTATTTTTCATAATGACACTGTGGTAGATTGTATCATAATACAATCTTCTTCAAAATAAATGTTACTAAATTTAAAATCAATTTAGGGTCCCAAATCAGATCCTATCTATTTATAATCTGTAATAACAGGGATCTGCAGTAATTGGTCAAATGACTGGGGGTTTTTTGTTTTTGTTTTTTTTTTATATTGTATTGTTTTTTTGGGTTTTTTTTGACAGAATAATTCCTCTAACACTGTAAGTTTCTATGTAATCATATTTCTGTTTTCAGGAGTTTCCTTGGCATCCCAAACCTGTAAATGAACTAACTAGCAATGTAGCAATACAACTGAATGAATCCGCTTGTCTGGTCCTGTTTACAGGTAAATCATATTGTCTGGTTCTGTTTACAGGTAAATCATATTGTCTGGTCCTGTTTACAGGTAAATCATATTGTCTGGTCCTGTTTACAGGTAAATCATATTGTCTGGTTCTGTTCACAGGTAAATCATATTGTCTGGTCCTGTTTACAGGTAAATCATATTGTCTGGTTCTGTTTACAGGTAAATCATATTGTCTGGTTCTGTTTACAGGTAAATCATATTGTCTGGTCCTGTTTACAGGTAAATCATATTGTCTGGTTCTGTTCACAGGTAAATCATATTGTCTGGTTCTGTTTACAGGTAAATCATATTGTCTGGTTCTGTTCACAGGTAAATCATATTGTCTGGTCCTGTTTATAGGTAAATTATAAAAGGCCACTAAAAATGCTAGTATCCTTGGTCCTGAGTTCTAGCACATAATTCTAGTAGATTTGCCCAGGGGAGACATTGAATGTTCCACAGCTGTTCACATGGTTTAGTGAAGTAACAGTTCTGGTGCTTTCTAGGGACTATGTTCCCACATGTGTTCTATAACGACTCTAGTAATTTTGCCAAGCAGGACAGTTTTAGAGTTTTAATACTAGAATGTTAAGTGCCACTGGAAGTCCATGCCTGATTTATCATTCTAGAATGTTCAAGTGTTTTAGTTATAGAACGGTTCTGGTGATTTTATCCATGGTAAGTTCTAGAACTCCTTAAAGAAGTGCAGATTCTGGAACTTGCCAGATGTAGGTTAATTCTCTGGTCTCTGATAGAGGTCAATTCTCAGGTCCATGATAGAGGTCAATTCTCTGGTCCATGATAGAGGTCAATTCTCTGGTCCATGATAGAGGTCAATTCTCTGGTCCATGATAGAGGTAAATTCTCAGGTCCATGATAGAGGTCAATTCTCTGGTCCATGATAGAGGTCAATTCTCTGGTCCATGATAGAGGTAAATTCTCTGGTCCATGATAGAGGTCAATTCTCAGGTCCATGATAGAGGTCAATTCTCTGGTCCATGATAGAGGTAAATTCTCTGGTCTCTGATAGAGGTAAATTCTCTGGTCCATGATAGAGGTCAATTCTCTGGTCTCTGATAGAGGTCAATTCTCAGGTCTCTGATAGAGGTAAATTCTCTGGTCCATGATAGAGGTCAATTCTCTGGTCTCTGATAGAGGTCAATTCTCAGGTCCATGATAGAGGTCAATTCTCTGGTCCATGATAGAGGTCAATTCTCTGGTCTCTGATAGAGGTAAATTCTCTGGTCCATGATAGAGGTCAATTCTCAGGTCCACAATAGAGGTAAATTCTCTGGTCTCTGATAGAGGTAAATTGTCAGGTCCATGATAGAGGTAAATTGTCCTGGTCCATGATAGAGGTAAATTCTCTGGTCTCTGATAGAGGTAAATTATCTGGTCTCTGATAGAGGTAAATTGACTGGTCCATGATAGAAGTAAATTCTCTGGTCTCTGATAAAGGTAAATTCTTATGTGTAAATTTTCTGGTCTCTTACATTTGTAGATGCATATAATATATTCTCACTGGTCTCTTACATAAGTTATTTGGTCCTATATAACAGTAGATTGCACAATTCAGGTACATTGTCAGGTCTTTTACAAAGGAACTGTACTGTATTTGGTTAATCTTTTTAAATAAATTGCCCGTTCTTTTACACTGGTAAATTTAAAATATTCCCCTTTCACAGACATTTGTTTGATTCTTTAGGAAGGAAAATTATTTGATCCTCTTCACAAATTAATTGTTGGAATCTTTTCATGGATAAACTTTCTGATCCTGTAACAAAAAAATTGTCAGGTCCACAAGTAAATTATAGACCGCCTGACGTGTAATTATGATTAATTGTCAACTTTTTGATAGAAACAAGGATTATTGTTGGTAGGAATTTGCCAGAAGTGTCTCCTTGTGATATGAAAGTTTTCAGATGGTGTTTTGAGTTGTGTCCATTTTATTTCTGATTACAGAAGGAGAGGATGAGGACATAGAGTGGGCATCAGAGGTCCTGACCGAGACTGCCACCATGGAACATAACAAGGGGGAGGATCAAGAACTCTTTTTCTTCTTTGGTGGAGACGTAAGTTTAATTGTCATTACAAAGTCCTGTGCACTCAGATTCTTAGAGATGCAATAATTTGATTTTTTTTTAAAATGCAGATGGTCAGTTTTGAATACACAAAATAATATAAAATGAATTTTGCACAACAATTGTTGAGAACAAAAATGATTAATAAGTGTCCAACATTTGTTTGCACCTGATAGAATTTTATTTGATATGAAGCAGTGCTTCATGAGAGCCCAAACAGTGACTGAAAAATTGGTTCATGTAATATTTTTCATTATGAGAAGATATACAAGTAAATTCTGTATGCATGGATTATATCTTACAATATAAACACATTTAGCACTGAAGATGAATTACATTGTTTCAGGAGGAAATCTGCGATTCGGTAAGAAATTTTGCCAAGCTTCCTGATCCTTGTCCCCTGTTGGTAATACTGGATTTCCCGGAACAGAAAGTTTACAAGTGTACGGAAAAAACAATCTCCAGTGACGTTGTCAAAGACTTCGTTAGGGGATACTTCAGTGAAACACTGGAGCCAATGGCTCTCAGAGGCCCTGAATAGGCACAGAAAGTCATCACAGCCCTGAACAGGCACAGGAAGTCATCATATTAATGAATTATACATATAGGCACTACCTAAATTAAGTTTTGGGATGGGTGCGAAATGGGATAGGGAGGGAGGAACTGGGATCGGGGGTGTTTCTTTTGGAGTGTCAACATCATGAGACTGTGTTAAGTGTCCAAGTTATGTGTAATATGTGTGTCTTTATTTAGGATATTTGTTCATGAAATGAACTTTGTTGTGTGACCCATATACTGTGTTATATTATTTTAAATTGCTGTCTCTTAACGGGAACCATTGACATCCATGTTGAGGAGGGAGGGGTGTGTTCTAACATATAATATCAGTACAGCGTTTATTTGTCTATGTTTTGTGTCTCGGGTTTGCTGATCGTGACATGCAGTGTGTAGTGATTTTTCTTGGTATCTACATTACATTCATATTGTAAGACCCTGCTTGTTCATGTATTCAAGATACAATGTATTTTATTTTTGTTATTCATAGTTGATTTAATAGATTTATAATTTAATTTCAGAGCAACTAAATTGTAGGCTATGATTTTATGATAGGTCATATTCTTACAAAATTTTATGTTATACACAAATTCTGGTGAATAATATTAAATTTACTGTATTATATTGAAATATACAATTCCTGTATCGTAGATCCTGACTCTAGACTGTGTATTTATTTGTGTCTTATCTGTTGTAAATCATTCATCGTTATCACTGAATTGGCAGAATTTAATTTTGGGTTTATGCAATACATTTTGGTAAAAGTTGAATACCAATGAATGTACAGTAGACTGTATTTGTGCTGATTGTTCTGTCATTGAATTTTTCCAGTATTACATTGTTACAGTATAGCCATTTAATGGTCTACAACTGCACATATAATGCCATATGATACATGGAACTGTATTGAGTATATAGGAAGGTTATCTGATTAATCTTAGGAACGAACAGTCTTGGATGAGCTTTATGTGTTTATATTCCTAGATCTGCAAAGATCTAATTTTGATTAGATAGATGTGTACACATTTAAAATGTCAATGCTTTTTTTTGTGCCTCAACCTTATACATGTGGTCATGTATAGTTTCAGCAGTTATTTTGAGTAAAAGAGAATGATGTAGCTAGAAATTACAATGCATATTTTGAGAGAGTAACTGCGATCAGAGATAGGATGGCTCCAATTGTCAGATGTATAAATCTTAGCCTTTCATAAATAATCCAAAGGTCAAAGTTCTGATGACATGTATACATGTTAGGATTCAAAATGTCTGCATTTAAGGTAACTCCATACTCACAAAGTGTATTTATTTAAATTTATTAGAGTTGCATGTAAAACTGAAAAGTTATCAAATAAAATCTATAGGTCATCACACTTCTTATGATGCAAGACATACATAATTATATACATGTATCAACTTCAGAAGACGTCTCCATATGAGTGAAATATTCTCGAGAGGGACGTTAAACAATATACAATCAATCCATCAATCAACTTCAGAAAATTGCAATTTTCCTCCAACAGCATTATCAACATTTCACACAAACTGATTATAACAATATAATGGTATTCACAATAATTTCATGAAACTGTTTCTTAACAAAAATATATAAAATTTCTGTGGAAAATAAAGGAAATCTATTGCATAATGGACTTGATGGAGAATTCAATCGAAAGAGTTATTGCCCTTTGATTCAATATTTTGAAACATATCAATGATTGTTCATACATGTATATAACTTAAGACTTTTGAAACGTTTTATATTTAATAAGATTTTTTATTTTTTTTTATTTTTTTTTTTTTTATACAAATTATTGGAAGAGACTGCAACATGGTGTTCCTTTCATGCATAAATCTAACTAAATAATCTTATGATGTCACAGGAGGGTCTTCAGAGATCAGAATCAAAGGATTAGAATCTCATTTAATATATAAGTACATGTAGTTACCTGTGTGTGTGTGTGTATATATGTATACACTGTATATACTCACCTAAAAGTCGACCTTCCTATAAGTAGGTTGTGTTATTTTGAGGTTAATTTGGACTGATTTGCCATTAACCCCACTATAAGTCCATACAATTTTTTGCCAGAATTGGTCAATAATTTTAAATCAAAGTTCTTCTGGTTTTACCTTATTTCATATTCTATTTTATGCCCATATTTTGTTTGGTTTTTTTTTAACAATTCAAATTCATATCATTGCTGAAATGCATTATTCACATGTGTTTAACAAATCAATATACCTTCTCCACTTCGTCCATGTTTTAGTTTTAGAGTTATATCCCTTTTTTAACATATTTTGAACACCGATCTTGATTTTTTTTTTCTACTGGTATCTTACACAGTTCATGTTCTTTGTAACTATACCAATAAAAATAAAATATATTAAATTTAGATTTTTATTTCAAAATAAAAGCATCCGTAGTTATTGTGTTGGAATCATATACAGATCTCTGTCTCTTCGGTATGGTTATGTACAATATAATAAAATTTTAAAATACCTGACAGGTGGTATTCAAGAGAGGTGGATAATTACGAGGTGCTCAACATCCAAGCCATAACTGCTCTTGTGTACTTTAATCTCTCATTGCCACTTATGGTATTTTGATTAATCTTTCCCTTGTTTATATAACGTCTCCAGCTCATCTCTGAGTATTGAAACCTCATGTTTTCTTAGTGGCATACGCTTGAAAAAAATTGTGAACATAGTGTAGAATTCATTTTCCATCACTTGAATTTTAAGAGAGTCAATAATTCTGTTTTAAATTTTTTCTTTATTATTCTTCTAGAAATATATTTGTCAGCACTTTCAAAATTCAGTCAGATTCACAATTCCATCTTATCAATTTATGATAGAATTAGTTACCGCTATGTAAGTCATTTAAAGAATATGTAATATACTAAATTAGATCCAAAATACTACTTCTCGTCTTGTAGAAAAATACCAATCTTCTTAGAACTCACCTATAAGGCGGGCGTAGAGTTTTGGACCAAAATTTGTCTCCCAAAAAACCGACTTATAGGCGAGTATATACGGTGTGTGTGTGTGTGTGTATATATATATATATATATATATATATATATATATACATACACACACACATATATCAAATGATCTGTTTTGTTCATGGGCAGTGGTAAATTTTGATATGTATTTTTTCATTTGCATATTGTATCTCAAAGCATACCTAATAATATCGTTATATATACATGATAATTTTTTAAATGACATAGATAACTAATTAATTCTCACTTTATACTTGATATTTACACCTATTTTCAACTTTAATGATAATTACCCTCATGAAATTTTTGCTATGGTTGAACGGATTATATCACATATCATTGACATGTATGTATGGTATACATTTTATTGCATATCACTATGTTTTAAAAAAAAATAATTGAAAACAAACTTGAAGGTTTCGCAATGTGAACTGGTTGTGGTTTGAATTAGAAAGAATGGCAATGCATACATATATTGCAGCATGTTTAACACATCATCTTCTTAATGTATCAGTGTAATTCAATGTAGTCACACTGGGTAATATAACAGAGATAAGAAATAACAGTCAACGAGATTGTGTTGCCATAAACTGACTACTAAAGTTAAATGAAATATTATGTTAATAGAAACTTGGCTTAGCATCGAATTTCAGCGTCAGCTGTGTGGATTTTGTGAACTTGGGCTTGATTTTCAGTTTGTGTGCTGTCATTATACATAGGAAATAGTGGCTTCCATTACTCATGGCTCCTATTTTTTTCACTGATATTCTTCAAGATTTTCATGCGCAAGATGTGTCTTAATAACATTTTAAACTTTTCCCATTATTGAAAACCTGAATGTGTATGTGTGTCTGTAAGATACAGTGTTATAAACAGGATATTTATTTTTTGCAGAACTTGGTAATTACTGCAAAGACAATGCATATGCATGCAAAGTAAAACTGTATTGAAAAAATGCATGATTTATGTCTTGGGAGATGAAACCTGTTCTGTCTGGACTTTAATTTTCAAAACCTTTTAACTCAGTCATTGAGTATTTCCACTGTGCACAAATTAATGAAAAATGAACATTAATGAAAAATCAATTACAGCCCAAACATGAACGTAATACTGTGTATGAATATCAATAGGGTTTAGTTGTGAAGGAAAGTGCCCATTATTTATTCTATTGTACATCTCATCAGAATATTTGTAAAATTAAGGATTTAACTTCAATATATATGAGGGGAAAACTGGTCAATTGATAAAAGACATGTAAATAACAAATTTAGTTTATATATAAAAAAAAAAATGAAATTGTGTATTTCAGAAAATATGCTGTAATTTCAAACCATAGTTCGAAATTCTCCCTGCATTAAATCTGAAAGTAGGTCAATAATTTGTGAATAATGAGTGGTATGTAATTACGTAAATGAATACATAGGGAAACTTGATGCTCATTGGGGGGGGGGGGGGGGGGGATCATCTACTAAATGGGAACAAGTTGACAACTATGTGGTATTCAAGATGTCCTCATCATACGCATGTGGAAAGAAACCCTGATCATGCAGCTTTTCCTCAGATTTTGACAGACTTCATATTGTGTGTGACAGTTCTGGAAGCCGTTTTTCCCTGTATAATCAGCTTGCTTTTTGTTGTTGTATGTTGTAGGTATGTGAATTGTAACATTATTCTTGTGTTGATTTTGTTTACAATTTCATCCCAGATGAAGATATTAAAGAATGATGTTTTATTTAATAAACAGTCATGCAAATTAACTTTTGACTGTATTTTTCACACACAGCACAATGCACCGTGAGGGCCATTAACTCTTGTCTTTACTCTAGATAACAGCATACATAGGATTTCACTACAACAAGCTCAGGATGTTGTCCGTGGCCTATATCCAATAAGTACATAGTACAGCAAATGAAATAAATGCTGATCGGATGAAGTTTATATCCCTTATGCTGTAGTTTTCTTCCTCCTCATTCCAAGGTCAACATCATTATGTTTGTTTTCCCCTTGCAGCTCCCCCTCACCCATAGTGACCTGGTTGATATATGCATCTGTAATTAACATTAGCAGAAGAAGAACACCTTTGTACAAAGTCTTGCAAACTTCAGCTTATTTTCATGATTAAAATGCTGTAGACTTTGAATGCGGTCGAATCACTATAGCATCCAACTGCTTCTGTTGGAGGGCATGGGTTCAAGTCCTACTTAGGCCGATTTGCCTGTTAAGACATTTACCCTTGTGATGGACTGTTACAAGACATTTATATCTGTGATGGACTGTTACAAGACATTTATTATGATGGACTGTTAAGACATTTACCCTTGTGATGGACTGTTACAAGACAGTTATCTTTGTGATGGACTGTTACAAGACATTTATTGTGATGGACTGTTACAAGACATTGATCCTTGTGATGGACTGTTACAAGACATTTATCCTTGTGATGGACTGTTAAGACATTTATCCTTGTGATGGACTGTTACAAGACAATTATCTCTGTGATGGACTGTTACAAGACATTTATCTTTGTGATGCACTGTTACAAGACATTGATCCTTGTGATGGACTGTTACAAGACAATTATCTCTGTGATGGACTGTTACAAGACAATTATCTCTGTGATGGACTGTTACAAGACATTTATCTTTGTGATGGACTGTTACAAGACATTTATCCTTGTGATGGACTGTTACAAGACATTTATCTTTGTGATGGACTGTTACAAGACATTTATCTCTGTGATGGACTGTTACAAGACATTTATTGTGATGGACTGTTACAAGACAATTATCTCTGTGATGGACTGTTACAAGACAATTATCTCTGTGATGGACTGTTACAAGACATTTATCTTTGTGATGGACTGTTACAAGACATTTATCCTTGTGATGGACTGTTAAGACATTTATCCTTGTGATGGACTGTTACAAGACATTGATCCTTGTGATGGACTGTTACAAGACATTTATCCTTGTGATGGACTGTTACAAGACAATTATCTCTGTGATGGACTGTTACAAGACAATTATCTCTGTGATGGACTGTTACAAGACATTTATCTTTGTGATGGACTGTTAAGACATTTATCCTTGTGATGGACTGTTACAAGACATTTATCCTTGTGATGGACTGTTACAAGACATTTATCCTTGTGATGGACTGTTACAAGACATTGATCCTTGTGATGGACTGTTACAAGACATTTATCTCTGTGATGGACTGTTACAAGACATTTATTGTGATGGACTGTTACAAGACATTTATCTCTGTGATGGACTGTTACAAGACATTTATCCTTGTGATGGACTGTTACAAGACATTGATCCTTGTGATGGACTGTTAAGACATTTATTGTGATGGACTGTTACAAGACATTTATCCTTGTGATGGACTGTTAAGACATTTATTGTGATGGACTGTTACAAGACATTTATTGTGATGGACTGTTACAAGACATTTATCCTTGTGATGGACTGTTACAAGACATTTATCCTTGTGATGGACTGTTAAGACATTTATCCTTGTGATGGACTGTTACAAGACATTTATTGTGATGGACTGTTAAGACATTTATCCTTGTGATGGACTGTTACAAGACATTGATCCTTGTGATGGACTGTTACAAGACATTTATTGTGATGGACTGTTACAAGACATTTATCCTTGTGATGGACTGTTACAAGACAATTATCTCTGTGATGGACTGTTACAAGACAATTATCTCTGTGATGGACTGTTACAAGACAATTATCTCTGTGACGGACTGTTACAAGACATTTATCTTTGTGATGGACTGTTAAGACATTTATCCTTGTGATGGACTGTTACAAGACATTGATCCTTGTGATGGACTGTTACAAGACATTTATCCTTGTGATGGACTGTTACAAGACAATTATCTCTGTGATGGACTGTTACAAGACAATTATCTCTGTGATGGACTGTTACAAGACATTTATCTTTGTGATGGACTGTTAAGACATATATCCTTGTGATGGACTGTTACAAGACATTTTTATCCTTGTGATGGACTGTTACAAGACATTTATTGTGATGGACTGTTACAAGACATTGATCCTTGTGATGGACTGTTACAAGACATTGATCCTTGTGATGGACTGTTACAAGACATTGATCCTTGTGATGGACTGTTACAAGACATTTATTGTGATGGACTGTTACAAGACATTTATCCTTGTGATGGACTGTTACAAGACATTTATCTTTGTGATGGACTGTTACAAGACATTTATCCTTGTGATGGACTGTTAAGACATTTATCCTTGTGATGGACTGTTACAAGACATTTATCCTTGTGATGGACTGTTACAAGACATTTATCCTTGTGATGGACTGTTAAGACATTTATCCTTGTGATGGACTGTTACAAGACAATTATCTCTGTGATGGACTGTTACAAGACAATTATCTCTGTGATGGACTGTTACAAGACATTTATCTTTGTGATGGGCTGTTAAGACATTTATCCTTGTGATGGACTGTTACAAGACATTTATCCTTGTGATGGACTGTTACAAGACATTTATCCTTGTGATGGACTGTTACAAGACATTGATCCTTGTGATGGACTGTTACAAGACATTTATCTCTGTGATGGACTGTTACAAGACATTTATTGTGATGGACTGTTACAAGACATTTATCTCTGTGATGGACTGTTACAAGACATTTATCCTTGTGATGGACTGTTACAAGACATTGATCCTTGTGATGGACTGTTACAAGACATTTATTGTGATGGACTGTTACAAGACATTTATCCTTGTGATGGACTGTTACAAGACATTTATCTTTGTGATGGACTGTTACAAGACATTTATCCTTGTGATGGACTGTTAAGACATTTATCCTTGTGATGGACTGTTACAAGACATTTATCCTTGTGATGGACTGTTACAAGACATTTATCCTTGTGATGGACTGTTACAAGACATTTATCCTTGTGATGGACTGTCATAAGAAGTTTAGCACTGTTACAATAAAATCAAGATATTTACCACTGTAAGTACAGACCACCACTGACCGTCAATTTCCAGAATCGTGAAGTTCATCGTGGATAAATTTGTGTTGAAATCCCATGAGTTCATATCATTCATTAAATGGAACAACTAAGAATAGAACAATTAACCTCTTGTCATACACAGAAAGCAATTCCAAAAACCACTAGTTTCTTTCAGATTCTCAAATCATGAGAATTTCATCTTTTTATGTTAACATAAGACATTTTACTGGCAATCCTGCAGTATCTGTAAATAAAATATTTCATTATTAATAAATCTGAGACAGTTTGATTTTCAATTGTGTTTAATAATTCATTATAATATGACAATATAAATTGACTAGCCAATCTTCCTTGACAAAAAAAAATATTCTAGGTAAACAAGTTTACTTGCATAGTGAAATGCATACATTTTCTACACAAAACATTTCCATTAAAATCTTAAAACCAAATGCATTATTTAAAAATAAAAGGAGAGGGTTAAAATAGAATAAACCAGCTGTACAGATCCACTCTTGTTTCTTCTGAATGTTGAGCTAAATATGGCTTTAATTCACAACAACCAGAAATCGGCATCTCACAGATAAGCCGAACAACCAATATTACAGTAAACCGTATTCAATACTTGTAAAAGAATCCACAACTTTGAAAAAAAAAATTTAAAATGAATCAATCTTCAACATCATGTTAATGATCCCTGAATTTATTGTTAAATTAATCATAAATCTAATTTATTTTAGTGTCACTTAATAAACTGAGTCAACAGAAATTCACTGCTGAAAATGCAAGTACTGGAACAGAGCAACATAATGATGCACTTATATAGTGCCTTATCTAAATATAGTCTCAGGATACAGAATTGGGTGAATCAAAGGATCTAAAAGGTTTTGTGAGTGGATCAAAGGATCCAAAATGTGTTATGAGTGAATCAACAGATCTATAAGATGCTGTTACCCAAGTGAGTGGATATATATATATATATATATATATATATATATATAAGAAACCCTTGAACACTGAGTGAGAGGACAGCATTTTAGTAAAAAAAAAAAAAAGTATTAAATAATGCAACAAAAAGTTCTCATGATTTGCATTGACAAATTTACAACTCAGTTCGTTAACACATTTTCTATGAAATAAAAGTAAGATCTGATAATTTATACTTTTTTACAGACTGCAGCAGCCTTGCATTCTTTCATTCCTTAAATATATGTAAATATCTATAATGTAAAGAATGCATAGATAATAATCAAAAACACATTCACTAAACTGAATATAATTTAACATTATCAAGTGGAAATGGACGGAAGTTTGGAGTCAGTGGAATGTGACCAACGCTAAACACGTTAGAGAACACTGAATATTCAAATCACAAGATTTAATGGTCTGGTCACTAAAACTCTTGAACAGAACACAAAATATTAAAATTACAAGATTCAACAATCTGGTCACTAAAACTCTTACACAGAACACTGAATATTCAATGATTTGGACACTAAAAATACTTAAATGGAACACCGAATATTCAAATCACAAAATTCAATGGTCTGTTTACTAAAACTGTAATGTGCAGTGGTCTGAACACACTCACCATTACTTACTTTGTGTGATCAAGAGAAAAGCTCTACCACATCACTAGAAAAGCTAGCTCACTAGTGAGGCAGTAGAAGTTCCCTATATACTGTCTGTTACAAAACTCTTAAACAGAAGACAGAATATTCAATCACAAGATTTAGTAATTTGGTCATTTAGAACTCTTAATCAGAGCCCTGAATACACAAATCACAAGATTCAATGGTTTGGTCACTAAAAATACTTAAACAGAACACTGAATATACAAAACACAAAAATTAAATGGTCTAGTCACTAACACACTTAGACTGGTGTGAACAAATTATAAATAACAGTGCCATGCATTGGTGCATTAATAAACAACAATATAAAAGTATTGGAATTTGAATGTGTGAAAATATATTTCAACTATATATGTTGATAAACTTTGGAGTCATAGGCAAACCAAACAAAATACATCATAAAAAAGCAACCTTTTTATGGAGCAATGTCTAGACCAAAAACAATGCATATGTGGACATATTACACTGACAATACTTGTAAGCAATGATTCTATAGTATTATTCCATGCATTATCATAGAATTTTGAGATTCACACTGACTTGCTACATCCATCTATACACCCACAACTACCAAAACAATGTCAAGGTGAGATGATGACTGAAACATTTCATGCTTTTATAAGGCCTTCTTCAGAGGGAAGTTGGGCCAATTGTCAAACATGGCAAGAAATGTAAAAGCACTTCAAAAACGGTACAGGGAGATGATCAAGTGAACAGGCAAAACTTAGACACTGCAGCATTTCATCGACTTCTTTCTCTTCTCTTCATACAAATCATTCTTCTCCATCTCTGAAACAAGCAAAACAACTGACGTGTGTACAGGAATCTTATTTTTCATCTACTTCTGCACAGAGTTGTGTTTGATTCGAGGAAGGTATAACTAATTTGTTATCATACATGTAAAAGAACTGTAAAATGATCAATCTCTACTCAGAGTTGTCAAACAGGTAGAGAAGGTACAAACAACAAACCTAGGTTCAGATTGTAAAATGACAAATCTACAAATAATTTGTTCTCTCTCTTTTTTATCGATGCATATACTCACTAATTAAGTTGTTTCCAATCTGTTTAGTTTGTGTAGGAGAACACTCCAACTCACGCAACACAGCCTTCTCAAATGTCAGGCACACAACACGGAAAAAGTACTCATTCACATTCTCTCCTGTAAACATCAAAAGAACGAATGAAATGTGTGGTATCCTAAACTATTATACAGTAGATCGTAAGAATCAGGGGCATACCATGGATATTTAGTAGGAGGGGAGGGTGGGAATATGTCTTGAAGGTAGAGGGTCTACTAACAGTCCCATTTGATTCACACTGACGACCTCCAAAACGCAGTGCATTAAATGAATACATATGTTATGATGTTTTTTCCTTTTTTTCTATTTTGTTTTTGTTTTACGGAGAGTACACACTGTCTAAATTCAAAATCCATCTTTTTCCCCCAAACTTTATAAAACCTAAACATACTGTCAGGCAATCTGCTATTCAGTATTGAGTTTGGTCATTTGAAACCCTGAAAACATCTAGTACCGAGTCATAGTAAATGTTCGCATGACATCAAACAGTCAATATATTGGTCAGGAAAACCCTAGAGGAGTTCGGAAGTTGGCACTACGAAAGCATTGTACATTTTATAGCTGGCATGAAAGGATCTTATACATGAAAGTTCTGGTACAGTGACTATACACTTTAGTATAAGTGTAACTAACTAATGGATACTGCATTGTACACAGTAAATCTAGGACTATAGGCTTCAGCTGGGGTGTACCTGACTTAGATGACAATGCCCAGTATTCTGCTCCCAGGGTCCTGGATATTTCAGCAGCTCGTCTTTCTACATTATCATAGGCGGCAGGAGACTACAATGGAACTTCTGTTAGCATGCTAAGAGTGTGAGATAACCTGTAATTTGCATTTAAAATGCTTTGCCTGGTTATTCTGCCTTTTAGATCAAAATCCCATTTAATTGTTTTCATCTATTTGAAAATTCAATATTTTGATTTGGCTATCAATGTGTTCATATCAATTTGGGAGAAATATCTAATTTTCCATCCATAATTATATGAGAGATTATTACAGGCATTAAAGAGTTCAAATCTGTAATATTCATATGAAGAATTTTTACCAGTTTGTCTTTCTTTGTGCCAACCAGAAATTTGACAGGTTCATCAGCATTCTCACAGGCATCAGCCATCCAGCGGGAGGCATTCGTCAATGACCTCTCATCACTAAGGTCAAAGACTACCATAACAACTAAAAGACAAAAGTATAGTGTAATGGAATATTTACAACTGTGAAATTTGAAGTCAATCTGACATTAGACTGTTACCGTTAGTTCCTCTATAATAGGAGGCGGCTATGCACTTAAATCTCTCCTGTCCAGCTGTGTCCCAGCTGTCAACAAATAAAGAAATAAAGTGAGTAAAAACTTTGACTAACAGAAGTACATGTAATTCATGTGTCAGTTTAATGCAAGGATCCCTCAGGAATGAAATTTATCGTCAATTTATTAATACAATAATGTTCATTTTAATCAAAATGAAATTAGAAAAAAAAACTCAAAAGATTTATGAAGTCATGATGAGAATTATCCAGTGTCAGATTCAAACAAGTATTCAGAAGGCACCCCCTCACTCCCCCCGAAAATTTAAAACACAATGAAGAGAGAGCTTACAGACATGTACACTTTTGCAGTAAAACTCAAGATTGCAAGATCTTATAAGGCCTTTGCCCTTAGAGTCCTCTTGACTTGGTGGCCCCAGACCCTTGTCTTTTTCATGGTTTTCCACCTTACCCCCTGGAAACAATGGCCCACCCCTGATTCATGCACATCTTGACTAAACAGAAACTAGCATTACTGAAGAATTGAGTTGCTTCAAAAACTACAAATTCGTCTCTTAGTCAGAAGATATTGGTTAGATGCAATATCCAAAATGTTAATGGTTGCTTGCATACACAGTTGGAATTGCTTAAAACTACTATGGAATAGATCTGCTAAATGCCCTAAAACTTGGTATACAAGTTTGAATCAAGTAGTATCAACAGTTTCTTGGAGATGAATCATTTTGAAAACTATTTCCTGCTGATCTCTGCCAATGAAGCAAACCATTGAAGCCAGGGTATCATAGCAGGATTAACAGCTCCACAGAGACACTTTTGAAATGCAATTTTTTAAAATAATTTTCCCAAAATAGTAGTAAAATTTTGTATTGATTGATTGATTGTTTTCTGCCACACTCAACAATTTTTCACCTATCTGGTGGCATCCAGTTTTTGTAGGTGGAGGAGAGAACCCAGATACAATGTACCTGGGAAGAGACTACCGACCTTCCGAAAGTAAACTGGCAAACTTTCTCACATATATCGGTGCGAGCGAGAATCGAACCTGCGCCAACTAGAGGTGAGAGTCCTTGTGATTTTGAGCGGAATGCTCTAACCACTCAGCCACGGAGGCCCCTAAAATTTTATAACTACTGCATCAAAACTAGCAATGCAGACAACATACCCACAAGATATTTCAGAATCCCTTTGCCTCTACTGCGATATTTATCAATACATGTACTTACATTTGGAGAGTAAAGGGAACAGAGAGGACTGAGAATTTCTCCACTTCAAAGTCCACTCCTATAGTAGCCTTGTAGTCGCGGTCAAACGTATCATGGCAAAACCTAAAAAAAAAGTACTTTGGTATATTAATACTGAATGTTATCACACAGACAAGAATCGAAAACTGTAAAATTTTATGAATGTACTTCAAATCAATGAAAAAAATATGGAACAATTTAAAATATATGAACCAGCTTCATTAAATCAAATGCAAATTACTCTTTTCTTTGATGATCATCATAATAATTTAGTGACAAAATCTTTTTAGTAATGTTAGTTTAAAAAGCTAAGAACTTGATGCAAAATATTAGTTTATAAATTTATCATTGTTGTACTTACCTGTTGACCAAGCTGGTTTTTCCTACTGAAACATCTCCTACTAACACAGCTTTACAAATTTTCAAACTAAAATAAAATACATTTATAATTATTTGCTTTGAATATATACATTATCAAATTAAAATTATTTGTAGCATCCCAATCATTTCAAATCTACCCACTACCAACCATGTGGAAAAATATTGGTGCCTTTATCTAAATTGTCTAAACTTGAGACAGATAGGTAGTCAAATGTAGAACTTTGAATACTATAGTTGTCCAAATGTAAGGGTTCTGGGATTGGTACCAATATGAATTGTAATTTACACAGGTAGCTCAGTAGTGTGTTTACTTCATAACCCAGAGGTTGCAAGTTCAATCTCAACTTACACCTTTATGAAACGCTTGGCAATTAGGAGTAGGAATCATGTGTCTTTCAGGTATGACCTTAAAAACTCCAAGTCCTGTGTTATAACAGGCATTAGCATGTTAAAAGAAGCCTCACTGCTATGGCTCTGAGTATTAAGCATAGGTCTAAATTTGTGGTACTTCACCTATAGCTGGTGATGTTTCAATCTGCATGAAAAATTCTCAACAGGCCTTAAAACAAATAAAACCTACCCAACACGTCCTGTTCTGTTTTCTCCACATGCTTGTCTCACTTTGGGGTGAAAGTTCATTTTCTGGTATGGAGTGGCATCAGGATGAAATGCCTAGTTTACAGATTAGCATGATTAACATTTCATTGTTGATATAAACATCAGTATACATCATAAGAAACTACAGAGTACAGAACTATCTGATAACAAAAGCACCGCAAGCAGATCAACCCCTCAAAACTGGGTGTATTTATACATGGAGCCAAATGAATTTCATATCTGAGCTACTTAAAATTATTTGTTGTGCCTAAGCATGACCTTTATAAATGCCCCACACACCAAAATTAAAAAAAATCAAAAGATCTTACATGCACCATTGTGTTACTATAGCCCATCCAACTCCATTGTGAGGTAGGAGATAATAACTTACCTGTGGGAATTTGGTGATCATTCGATCTTTGGCAACATTGTTGGTAATAATAGTTCTCCCAGCTGACATCTTGTCTGCACGTTTACTTTAGCAAAAATTTCCCCCTTTAACGTCTTTATCCTGTAAATAAACACTTACTTGAAAGATCACGAGTGTAATTTTCATTCAAAACTGGAGATAAATGTAGTTAAAACTAACATATCACAAATATGTTAACGTGTTTTATTTTTATTCGTTTAAACTTTATTTCAGACTCATGTGAATCTACTTAAAACTGATCAAAGGCACATAGATAAATATTCACCTTGGTATAATTTGTCCTGTTTACTCTATTCAATGTCGTGTGTAAGATCTCAGCTCCTTGTTTCTGTCATTGTTACCCACCCATTCATTCATTGTCTCGACTTACTCACGTTTCGTACAGCTATTTAACCGGAAGTTGCAGCTAGGAACGCCTTCTTTGGATAAGTCAAACATTGAATGTGTAACTTTCGTATGTGAAATGCATGTTTAACGTTGATTTTAAAGACATCTAACGTTATGAAAATAGCACCTGAAAAAATTCGAATGACTAAATAAAATATATGTTGGTGAGACAATATTCATTATTTACGACATTACTAAGTACAATTTATGAAAGAAAACAAGAGCGTCAGTTAAACGTTTAAAGATTGCTTGCTTTGATACGATCCGTATATTGACACAGATACGAATTCAACACGTGCGCAGCACGAATCATTCTTTTCAGAATTCAACATGGCTCCCAAAAAGAAGGGATCGGAAAGTATGGTGAAAAAATTCCTATTTTGGCCTCAATTTATAAAAAGAACATGTTATTTTTATATCAAAGCAGTCTATGGTGACATCCAAAAATAAAATTATGCTTCTCATCTGCGGATAAACACATTATCGTAGCAGAAAGACAGTAGGAATAAAAAAAGAAAGGGGGGGGGGGGGGCATGATTGGCAACCTTAAGATTTGAAGGAGTACATCATTGCTTACAAAATAGTGCTTTGATTTGATAACAAGTAGCAATGTATTTAAGAAATGTCATATTTTCCTTTTGTCAAGCAATCCAAATAATATGAATAAATGATCTCGGTTAATTTCTCTGAGTGAATGCGTTGATCGTGAATAGTGCTCTCCAATACTAAGTTGACTTTCTGAATACTGTCCACAGTGTATTATGTAACCTGATACACATTAGGTTTGTTGTTGAATTTTGTGACTTGGTAACCAGGTTCAGTGTTAAACCACTGTGACAGTTTTCATACACGTCCAATATGGGCATGTTAAATCTTATTAACAGTGAATATATCTTGGATGAATAAAAAAGAAACAACTAGAAATTCATATAGGTACTGTAGGAAATTGACAAAATGGAAAGATTTTAAAAAGAATGAATGATAGGATTTCATTATACATCATCAGATTTCCAGTTGGATTAAAGTATACTCTTTTATAATGCAATTTCTAGTTTTGGCTGTTCTATCTAGAAAAATGCCACACAGATGAGATAAATTGTAATTGAATTTGGTTACCATAATCAGCTGATGAATGCATATTGCACAGATCCAGTACAGAAATAGTTCGATTTAGTTATTTCAAACCTTTTATCAAATTAATTTTTAAAAGCAGAAAATCAAATTTTATGGAGTAGTAAAAAAATCATCCTTGTACTCCATACATTGTAAACAAAAAAAAATTTAAATTGCATACCTTAGGAAGAATTTTAATTCATAATTGTCAAATATGATCAAGATTTTGAAGTTGTTAATCAACAGTTATCTTATCCCCAGAACATAGAATAAAAGTTAATGAGGGTCATCGGAATAATGGATAGGCAATCAGATTCCGCAGTGTAAGGTCATCATACTTATTATAGCTGAAATGATTCACTGAAATATCAATAAAATGAATAAAAACACTCAATTAAATTTTCTATTCATTGCCTCAATCTTCGATTCATTGTATTTTTAAAATCGGGTTCGATAGAGTACAGCGGGGTTCACCTGTATTTATTATTTTGACAAAATGGTGTCCACTAATGGTCAGACTGTTGTTATTCTCAAGTTTGACAAAAACAGTAACAAACTTAATCAATTTAAGTTAACGAGCCAACATATATCTTACCAGTTGGCAGTTTGGAAACATTTTGCTTTTAAAAATGTGACTGTGAAATCTTTGTAATTAAGGTTTTCTTTAAAGTTATTATTGGTTTCTTCTGTAAAATGTATTGTATTGAAAATATTGAATCATGATGTCAGTATTGCATTGTAAAGGAGGCGTATTGTTTCTGCCACAATATACATGGTGTAGTGGACAGTTAACAACACAAAAAAGAAATTTCATTCTGTGAGTTATGAACTCTAATAAAACAGTGTTGTGGTTTGATAGTTCAAAATTTAAACATGGTCAAAAATTATGCAATGTTTTGGCAATGTCATTGCACTGTAGACATTCAATTAGCTTAAGAAAGCAATGTTGCTAAATACTTGTACTGGACCTGTCAAGTGTCTGTGATGTATCTTAAAAATTGCTGGTCAATTAACCAGCATCTTTAGTCTTCACAAAAACCTTTCTCTGCCACAAGACACTAGGGCTAGTGGATTTCACAATTTTACAAGTCCAATGAATTTTTAAAAGCCCTGAAAAATAAATAAAATTTTGAAATTTAAGTTGCATCATTTTGTTTTATAAATTTGAACTCCATATTGATATTAAATATTGACTGAAAATGTCAACAGATTTAGGAATCAGTTTGTTCACTTTCTTCTGATTCTAAGTCATGATTCTGGACAGTGGTCCTCTTCTTTTTATATTTCTTGTGTGTACATTGAGCTTTTCCCTCATATTTTCTTCCCTGTTTGATTCTCTTAGTCGTATTTACTATCAAAATTTTTTGTCAGTCAAGGATATATTAAAATTTACTAAAATGCTACTAAAAATCTATGTGATAAAACTGCATAGTGTAAGCCCCCCTTCTCCACCCACCCTCGCCCCGAAGAGAAAAAAAACACTTTAGTGTAACTTTAAAAAAATCAGAGTTATTTGGTTATATACCTGTATTGATCAAAATTCTAATATGTAAATTGATGAATTGAAATTTTATCAATCTGTAAATATTTGTTTATTAATAATAATGATACTAGGAAACTTATTTTATTTCAATAAAATACCTTGCTTTGTACAGTGTAGTATGCAATATCCCCAAATAAAGTGCACAGTTTCAAACATTTATTTCCACTCAAAATGCATTGAAAATATATTTTGTCTAAAAGATACAATGTAGAATCCTTACCAAATAGCTCTGAAGTTCATTTAACATAAGGGAATAATTGGTGAATCTTCAATTATAGCACATATTACGGTAAGAGAAAAATGGAGGAAATTCGGATTATTGAAAATTTGCGATGGTAATGGTTATCAGAGTGTTTTTAAAAATGAATTATGACTGTAGTACTACTAAATGATTTATATGGAGGGGATTTATGGACAGTAGGACCATGTGTTACTGATCCTTTTAATCCTTGTTACACTAAAAGATTTGGATAAAATAACTATTAAGTTGTAATGTTTTCACTAGCCCGTCGGGCTACCTTTGAGACAATTTGGACTAGCCCATACCAATTTCAACTAGCCTCGGGCATAGGGGTAGTGAGTTTTCGTGAAGACTGGTAACTGTAGTGTTGGAAGGGGGAAGAAAGCTACAGATCTGCCCATTATAAAACCTTTGATTTACAGTACAACTTTTACAACACATGATTTTGGTGTTTAGTTTTAGTGGTTTTTCATTGTTGCCTCATGACTTTAAAATCTAAACATTCATGACATATTTTGCCAAAACACTTGTGTCAAGACTGACATACCATCAAGCATTTTATAAAAGCCCATTGGAATTGAAAACTTGTAGCTAAAGGCACCTAAAATTTAGGACAAATAAATTTTAGGAGTAACTCCAAACCATTCCATTTAGTTTGGAAAAGCAAAAAATTGTTTATTATTAATGAATATTTTCCTCTCCTTTAACAGAAGCCCCTGCCAAAACAGAGGCCACAAAGAAGGAGGGTGGAGCCAAGAAGGACTCAAAGGGCAAGCCCCCCAAGGCAGCAGACAAAGCTGTGAAAGCCAAGAAAGCAGTCCTCCGTGGGGTCCACACCAAGAGGAACAAGAAATTCAGGCCATCAGTCCACTTCAGGAGGCCCAAGACTCTGTCCCTCCCCAGGGCCCCCAAATACCCTAGGAAGAGCGTCTCCAAGATATGCAAGTAGGTGAACTACCTCAGGAAAGAATGTCCCCCAAAACCTGTCAATTTCATCACTGTGAAGAAGCGTTTATTAATTTCTTTCGTTTAAAGGTAGCTGATGTATATTTTATTTGTGATCATATAACATTAATGGATGATTCAACATTGACAGGCATTAAGAAAATTACTGGCTTGAGACCAAAGAAAATGTTTCTTTAGACAAATGTAGTTGTTTTACTGGAATTCAGAATATGCATATATCATTGTTTTAAAATACAACAGCCACCATTTTAAAATCCCTGACTTTTGTCTTAAGTTATCCCTCTCACAAATACCTATAAACTAGAAAATTGTTTTGGGCTTATATCAAAATTCACCAGAAAGGAAGTCGGTGATAATGAACTGTACTCAGATGTTTGGTTTTAGTGTATAACCCATTCACCTTGTGTTTCAGATTGGACAAATACAGCATCGTCAAGTTTCCCCTCACCACCGAGTCCGCCATGAAGAAAATCGAAGATAACAACACTCTGGTGTTCATTGTGGACAAACGGGCCAACAAACCACAGGTCAAGCAAGCAGTTAAAAAGTTATATGACATTGATGTAGCCAAAGTCAATACCCTGGTCAGGTGAGTGGACAAACAGTTGGTCATTTTATGTGGTCGAATTAATATTGGTCAGAGGAAGATTTCAGAATTTAATAAGTAATTAATTTTCTGTTAGAATTTTAGGAGGAAAAGATCTTAGAGGTTTTTGTCAAAAATAAAACTGAAGCTTAAAAGATATTTTGTAGTAATTTTGGCCATACCACACTAATTATTTATACAGCTTGTGTAAAGGGCAGTCTGATCATTGTGTTGTGTGGGTGTGTTGATAGTAATACTCTTCTTAGCTGTTAAAATACAGTTATTTAGAATTTGAAAATCTTTATTGATACACATTATATACAGTTAATTCTCATTAAACCACCACCTCTTGTGAATTGGAAAGTGCAGCTGTGTAACAAATTTGGCAATGATGTGAATATAGAGCATATCAATTGATAGTTTGATTATACACATTTTATGGGGATGGTTCACATTTTTGGGGAAAAATGGGGGGAGGGGGGGGGGGGTGTTGGTTTGGTTTTTATTTTTAATGTTAAACATCAAAAAGGTTGACAACCTAAATTTGGATGTTCTTCATGCTAGGATAAGAGCATTGTTTTAGCCTCTAACTCTTTGTTATATAATCAAGCCTTGAACCTTGTTTATATTTACAAACAACCTATTGAAATGTCAATTTTGTAATTTAAAGCATCCTAATTTTGCACATTCACAAATATATATAACTTTTAAAGTGAAATTCTACACCAGAGAAATTTGATGTGGGTGGAAAGTGAAGAATATGAACAACAATATTTTGAAATTCAAAAATTTCAAATCTTGATTTATTTAGTCATAAAAATGTAGTTTTAGTAGAGAGCAATTGATAAAAAAAAGATTTAAATCCCTGCTGGACTCGAACCCGTGATCTATAGCTTAGTAGTCGAAGTGCTAACCTACTGAGCTACTCAGCTAGGCAATGAAATTTGAAATGAATGACAAATATTGCTGGTATTAATATTTTCATTAATATTTTCATTAATGGTTGAAAAGGAAGTCAGCCATTATGATGCTGTAGAGTACCTTGTTAAATGGCACTTTCTACCTGAAAGAATACTTCAGATGTGATATATATCATAAACTTAGGTCGATAATCATACATTTTCAAAAGTTGTAAACAGTAGTGTTTGATCATTAAAAGTGACTAGATTTTAGGGGAGTTGGTCCCTTTCATATATATGTTCAGTATTGTTGAACACATTAAAGTACATGCACATATTCAGTATAAGTAAAACATTTTGTTTCATAAAAAAGTTCATCTGCTAGTGAGTTAAAAATACCATTATTATTTAAATAAAACACTTCTTTTGATTATTTATTTTTCTCACAACTATATTTAGAATAATGCTGTCTTTTTAACAAATTTAGTCCCTCATCAATCGGACTTTCATGGAAGTTGATACAGAACATAAGCATACATGTATTTTGCATTATCGAACACATTGTTTCCTCTGAAATCAACCATATTTGTGATCATGCATGACTGAAATTTGATATTTTTAAACAGGAAACAATACTAACTTTTATGAAACAAATATGTCAGAATCACTTGGACTCTTTGGCATACTGTTGGCATTTCACTGGTGATCTAAGGTGATGATTGATTTTCAGTTTCACTAATCACATACCTTTGGCAGTACATTGAGACATTTGACACCATAATATCAATGCTTAATTTGAAAATGGTGGTATCTGAATTTGGTGCTATAACAGGATTCATATAACAGGGAAAATGTTCCTGACAAAATATGGCGATATAGAGAAAATGGCAGTGAATCAAGTGGGAATAATTAAGAATCAACTGTTCTTCTGACCGTGACATCCATGATAGAGTCACTCGGAGGAAAGGCTTAATGATCTTAGTAGAGGAGAGATGATGAAAATAATTAGTGTTTAACAAGTGTCTGGCCATAAAACAGAGCTTCTGATTCACTGTATGTGAAACTTAGATTAAAGGTATAAAGAGTCTCCACTTAGTCATCCCTGCAGCTGATTTCCAGTTTGTTACACACTAACTGATCAGAGTTATGATGAAGCTTTGCTCCCAGTTCATTTCAGTCTCAGTCCTTGATCCAGGGCCGTAAAACTGGGATTCATGATGATACGATCTCCACCCAAGATTTTTGTCTTATAATATACAGTACAGAAAGTGAGCATGAAAGAATGTGTGAACTTGTGTCCTCATTGTTTGATGTAATTAATGAATGTCTCCTAATTATGTCTCCTGTGTAAGTAACTGTCGAGTGTTGTATGTTACAGACCTGATGGTGAGAAGAAAGCTTACGTCAGACTAGCCCCAGATTATGATGCATTAGATGTCGCCAACAAGGTACGGTCCTAAACTTGTGTCAATCATTTAGTAGCTTAAACTGAATCAAGATTAATATTGAAGTAAAAGTGAGGGTGGGGTTAATGTTGCTTATATGTATAATTAGGCTGAGCTAATAAAGTTTTATGTTTCTTGTCTACAGCAGACACAGGATATTTGCATTAATTGTTCAAACAACAAAACCCACACTTTTAACTTTAAAAGAAGCCTTTAGAATATATATTATGCACCACTTTGAAAACAAAGGGGGTTATATTGTTTTACACCTGTTGGTCTGTAGACCAAGTCTTATCCACTCAAGATCTTAAAAACCCTTTGTTTGACTGACACCAATCATGGAACACTGGTAAATCTTAAGGAGTAGATGACCATGTTGATTAAAATGCGATCATATGGTGAAACATAAGGGTAAATCTATTTTGGATATAGAAAGATATTGTCTGTTCAATATTTTGAGAATCTTTTCCATGACAGACATAAAACTTGGTACTCTAGTACATTTGTAAGGAGTAGATGAAACCAATTGATTTTCAGTTCACAAGGTCAAGGTCAAACTGGGCATAGTAATATATTGTCTCTTCTATATACTTGATTGACATGAAACTTGGTACATCGTAAGTCGTAAGGAGGTTTTAGGGGGGGGGGGGGGGGGGGGGCAAACATGTTTCTTAAATCTTTCTTGTATAGATTACATTCTTGCATGTAAAAATTTGAGACAGTTTATATTACATATTACATAAATTTATGGCCTGTTAGTATGGGTCTTTCCTGTGCGAGTTTGTGTTGGCATCAGTACGGACTGTCAGTCTTATATACCTGCAGTTGACTTTCTATTTGGATTCACACGAAACAGTTATTTTATTCAAATGTAAAAAAAAAAAATTAAAAAAGGTGTTTATTCTTCTGTTCCCTCATACACAGATTGAAAAAATCTACTTGATGTAAAATATAATTTTGTTGGGTTTTAAAAGTAACCACAATAGCAGACTGTTGTATAAATGAATTCTATCTTTTATTTTTCAGATTGGAATCATCTAAACAGGAGATTGTTATGTGTATATATGGGGAAATAAAAAAAAACACATTAAAATACTACTCTTATTATTTTTTAATTGATGCATATGATGTAATGGTTAGCAGCACGTACATGTTAGTTCCACCGGCTTTGCAGAAGGGGACTATTGGTTTACCTCTGTACCTGTCATTCCAGATTAGTTTTCTTGACTTTTCTCTGCATTGTGTGAAGATATTCAACTGAAATATTATATATGACTTTGCCTGAATGGATACAGATCACATTTGAGTTTCATTACGCTTGACTTCCATTTGACTTAATTATGCCCCTTGATGAATGCTTGAGGTTTTAAAGACTTCTCAGCATTGGGTGAAGATACTCAACTGAACATCTATATATGGCTTTGTCTTGGGTATTTCCAAATTAAGTTTTAGTTTTGTTATGCTTGACCTATTTTTGACTGAATTATGCCTTATGATAAAAAGCAAGAATCAGTTTTCCAGACTTTTCTCTGCAGTGGATGAAGATGCTCAACTGAAATTTTACGTATGGCTTTGTCTTGGATAGTTGGGAGGTCAAATTCCACTTTCGTTCTGCTTGAACTACTTCTCTCTCAATTACACCTCTTGATGAATTGAAAGAATCAGTTTTCCGGACTTTTTTTTTCTGCATAGACTTAAGATATTCAGTTGAAATTCGATATGTGGCTTGGATAGTTAAAGGTCAAATATGAGTTTCGTTATGCTTGACCTACTTTTGACAGAATTATGCTCCTTGATGAATGAAAGAATCAGTTTCCGAACTTTTTTCAACATTGGATGAAGGTACTCAATAGAAATTTATATGTGGCTTTGTCTTGGGATAGTTACGGATCAAGTTTGAATTTTGTTACGATTGACCTACTTTTAACAGAAGGGGACTATGTATTGCTTCACTACACTCGGAATGCTTGTTTTAAGTTTATGCATGGATTGACTAGTTAGGCAAAGGTGCATGTAGATCATACTGTGCGAATGAGTAATGCCTGTTTTCTGTAGAGTCGGGTCTGGTGAAAAGGATACAGTGGTCTCTCCTCCATATTGTGACGATGAAGTTGAACTAGAATACATACAACAGTTGATGTGCAGTAACTATATACCAGTGATTTGTGTAACATATATGATGGGATGTATTGTATTTAGGTCCGTATGGAGCTGTGCTTTCTGTTTGTCCATCGGTGTATCAGCACCTAAAAGCAGTACTTCTTTGACGAAGATCACCAATGTTGTATATGGTACGTTGCAGAATCCCAATTCTGGTTTTTACGCAACGGAAAGAGGGAGTCGCTGAGGTATTAATCGCAACGGTCTGCGAGAGCGACCTTGAAGGCTTCTGCAGACTTGGCATACACGACGTCCTCTGGCAGATGGTTCCAGTGGATGGTTGTGCTAACGAAACAACTGTTCTTGTATTGCGGTGTTTTACTGACTGGTATTGTAAGGATTTGAGAGTTGTTACACACGCGTTTTTCTACTAAGTTTGTTGTTTCACAGTCTCTGAATTTGATGGATTTTATTTGCCGCTTCGGTTTTTGGAATTTTACACATTTATCAGTAGGTAAAGCCGGCACCAACCCCTCCACAACTTTGTACATCAGGATCAGGCGTAAGACGAGTCGTATTTCTTCTAAGGTTTCCAACTCCAGTTCTTCCCTCATCTTTGTTATACGTCCACTTTCCCTGCTTTTGTAGTCGTTTTTGATGAATCTGATGGCTCTATTTTTGACTTTTTCTAATTTATCTATTTCTCCTTTTAGATATGGATTCCAGATTGTAGCTCCATATTCCACGATTGATCGAACTAAGGAGATACATGCGGTTTTTCTGCAATTTTGTGGAACATTTCTTAAATTTCTACGTATGAAGTCTAGAGTGGAATTGGCTTTACTGCACACGTTGATGACGTGTGTACTCCATTTCAGATCGTTTGATATCTGGAGGCCTAGATAAGGGTTGTCTTGTACTTCTAGTATGTGTTGGTTTAGTTGGTAGAATTCTGAGGTGTTCTTA